>CAUYPO010033706.1:0-15951 GCA_963574435.1 Cheirogaleus major
ACCTGATGAATATTACTACTTTATGTGCACATAAGTGTTGATCAGTTAATACCAACTGGATGGTGAGTACATGTGGTGCTTGTTTTTCCATTCTTGTGATACTTCACTTAGTAGAATGGGTTTCAGCTCTATCCAGGATAATAAAAGAGGTGCTAGATCACTACGTTGTTTTTTGTGGCTGAGTAGAACTTCATGGTATACATGTATTGCATTTTATTAATCCACTCATGTATTGATGGGCACTTGGGTTGTTTCCACATCTTTGCAATTGTGAATTGTGCTGCTATAAACATTCTAATGCAGATGTCTTTTTTATAGAATGTCTTTTGTTCTTTTGGGTAGATGCCCAGTGATGGGATTGGCAGGTCAAATGGTAGCATTTTTTCTTTCTTTGGAGACAGGGTCTTGCTCTGTTGGCCTGACTAGAGTACAGTAGTGTCGTCATAGCTCACCGCAGCTTCAAACTTCTGGGCTTCAGCGATCCTCTTGCCTCAGCCTTCTGAGTATCTGGGACTATAGGCATGTGCCACCATTTCTGGCTGAGTTTTTCTATTTTTTATAGAGACAAGATTTTGCTGTGTTGCTCAGGCTAGTCTCGAACTCCTGGCCTCAAGCTATCCATCCTTCTCAGCCTCCCAAAATGCTGGGATTATAGGAGGGAGCCACCATGCCCAGCCTGTTTGAAGCATTGTTAAGGCTTTTCAAATGTTTGGCTTTTTTCTCATCTTTAAGATATCAGTTCAGATGTAACTTTCATAGAGATGCCATTCTTATCCTTTCTAAATAGTCTTACCACCTCCTAGTTACCATCACATGAATCAGTTTTAATTTGTGTATTACATGTCACTACCTGATGTTATTTTTCTCTCTACTCGATATGTATAGGGACCCAGTATAATCACTTTGCCATTATATCCCCATTGTCTACCAGAAATACTTTTGGAAAGTGGGCAGTATATACTATGGTTACACCTATGCAGAAAAGACATGAAATAGAACAAAGAGGACAAAGTTAGGTTAAGGTGAAAAAATTATGAGTTATGTTGTCTACTTTTATCTGTGTTAAAAAATTTTTTTTAAATTATGGATGAAAAATATGTCTGAATTTACAAATCTATAGGTTTAATTTTTTTTTTAAGTTGTGAAAGTACCATGAAATGGAATTTCTGTGATGATGGAAATGTTCTGTATCTTTGCTGCCCAGTACAGTAGCTGCGTAGCCATATGTGGCTATTGAGTACTCAAAATGTAGTTAGTATCAATAAGAAACTGAATTTTTAATTTTATTTAATTTTAATTGTCTTCATAACTTTCAGTCTAATGACTACCTAATAATCCATCATATGGACATACCATCATTTAAAACTCATTTTAATGTCTGTATCAGAGGTTGTCATATGGATTTACCATAAACACTTTTTTATAGCTTAAGGGTACCATAATTTATATAACTCTTCTATTTTAGTCTGTGTGGGCTGCTGTAACAAAAATACCATAGACTTGGTGGCTTATAAACAACAAATTTATTTCTGACAGTCCTAGAGGTTGGGAGGTCCAAGATTAAGGTGCCAGAAGATTTGGTGTGTGCTGAGGGCCTGCTTCCTGGTTCATAGATGGCAGTCTTCTTGCTGTGTCCTCACATAGTAGAAGAGACCTCTTAGGAACCCCTTTCATAAGGGCACTAATCTGAAGACTGTAGCCAGCTGGTCAGATGTCAGAGTGATCCTGTGAACCTCCCTAACATGCTTTCTCAATTTTTACAATATGGATAGATGGATAAGCTGAGAACTTTGGATGGATAAGCTTTTCATATCTTGAAGTTCTTCCTTTTTACTTTTTTTTTTTTCTTGAAACTGGATCTCACTTTGTCTCCTGGGCTAGAGTACTGTGATCTCGTCATGGCTCACTGCAACCTCAAACTCCTGGCCTCAAGCAGTCCTCCTGCCCTGACCTTCCAAAGTGCTAGGCATGAGCCACTGCGCCCAGCCTGACAATTCTATCTTTAAGTCATTTCTCTATTCTTGCGTTTTACTATAAGCACTTAGGAAGAGTCAAGCTGCACCTTCAACACTTTGCTTAGAGATAACCAGCTAAATATTCAGTTTCATCACTTGCAACTGTTACCTTCCACAAAACACTAGAACACAAACACAATTCAGCCACATTCTTTGCCACTCTATAACAAGAATTGTCTTTCCTCCAGTTTCTAATAACATGTTATTTCTCATTTCTGAGACCTTATCAGAATAGCCTTTACCCCATATTTCTACCTCTATTCTGTTCATGGTTACTTAGGTATTCTCTAAGAAGACTGAGGCTTTCTCTCTAGCTGTCTTCTTTTCTTTCTGATTCCTCACCAGAATTTCCTTTAAAAATAAGTTTATGGCAGTCTGGGCTTTTTTCTAGCATACACTTCAGAACTCTTCCAGCCTTTACCCATTACCCAGTTCTAAAGCTGCTTCTACTTTTTTAGGTATTTGTTATGGCTGGGAAGTCCAAGATCATTGGCAGATTCAGTGTTTGATGAGGCCCTGCTTTCTGCTTCATGGATGGCCATCTTCTTGCTGTGTTCTCACATGGCCGGAAGGGCAAGGGAGCTCTCCAGAGTCTCTTTTATAAGGTCACTAATCTCATCCATGAGAGTTCTGCCCTCCAGGACCTAAATACCTACCAAAGTCCCCACCTCCTAATATGATCATATTAGAGGTTAGGATTTCAATATGAATTTTGGGAGGGACATATTCAGTATGTAGCATCTTCCCATATTGTGGGCATTTAGGATGTTTCTGGTTTTTCTCTATTAATAATGCCATCATGAACAAAATTTTCCTTCCATTATTTCCTTAGAACTTATTATCTGAAATAAAATTAATAGATCAAAGAGTACAAACATTTAAGATTTTTAGTACGTATAGTGAAATTGCTGGTAGCACAATTCTTTTGGAAAGCATTAGAGTGCCTGTTTTACCACAATCTTACCAGCATTATTATAATTTAAAAAAATTGTTATGTAATTTGATATGCAAAAAATATTTTGCTTGTTGAATGTGCATTTCCTTGGACATTTGTAAAGGTCAAGTTAAATATTTTTTCCACACACTTGTTAAAGAATTTATTCCTTCCTTGTCGACATATATTACATTATTTATATTAAATTTTCATATACACCATAGTCTGTTTCTGGACTACGTGTTCTGTACCATTGATTTGTCTGGGTAGTTTCATGTCTCTACCATACTGCTTTAATTCCTATAGCTGTTTAATGTGGATTAACACTGAGCAAGACAAGTATTCCTTTATTATTCTGCTTTTTAATATTTTCTCTTAGGCTTTCTTGCTTGATTATTCTTTCCAAGATAGTTTAGCATTATTTTATCATAATCATAACAAAATAGAACCCAAAAAACAAAACCAACAACACTGGACTTTGAATTTTAATTCCCCTGAGCCTCCTCTTTTGCCAACACATATACATATAGATATACTTTTGGAGGATGGGCAGAAAATTGACTTCTTTACAATATTCATTTTCCTGTACAAGAATATGATATATCTCTCCTTTTAATCAAGACTTCTATTTTATCCCTCAGTAAAGCTTTGTTGAATTTTTTTTTCTTATAAGACCTGCTTAGATCTTATTAAAGTTAAAGTCAAATTTTTTTATTGTGATAAAATATACATAACATGAAATTTATCATCTTAACCATTTCTAAGTGTACAGTTCAGTGGCATTAAATTAAGTATATTTATACTGGTATGCAACCATCACCACTATACATCTCCGGAAATTTTTTCATCTTCCCAAATTGAAACTGCATACCCATTAAACAATAACTCTCTATTCCCCCCTATCCCCTCTAGCCCCTGGCAACCACCATTCTACTTTCTCTGTGATTTTGCCTACTCTAGGTACCTCATATAAGTGGAGTCATACAGCATTTGTCTTTTGTGACTGGCTTATTTCACTTAGCATAACATCCTCAAGGTTATCCACATAGCATGTGTTAGAATTTTCTTCCTTTTTAAGGCTGAATTATATTCTATTGTATGTATATACCACCATTTGTTCATACATTCATCTACTGATGGACACTTGGGGATTTCCACCTGAAATTAAAATATTTTTGGTTTTTGTTGCTTCTGAAGATACACAACTTTGTTTTACAGATTTTAACTAGTTCTTGCTGTTACATTTGAAAGCTATTCATTTATTTAAAATTAGTATAATCAGCCACTTCATTGAACTCTTTTTCATTAATTCTAATAGTTTTTCAGTGCTTCTCTTACTTTGTAATTATACAACCATATTGTTGGCAAATAATAAAAATCTGGTCTCATCCTTTTCCATGCATTTCATTTACTTTTATTGAATTAGTCAACATTTCTGAATAGTATTAGGTAATAACAGTAAAAGTGGTCATCCTTGTTTTGTTCCTGATTCAGGATGTCTTCATTAATACATCATGTACATTGATTTTACTTACATACTCTTTACCATGTTAAGGAAATATTTTTATATTCTTAGTAGTTTTGAAGAGATTAGCATTTAAGATTAATTACAAATCAGGAACAAATGTTGATTTTTCTTTCAATGGAATACTTTTTTACTGTTATCTGGAGTTGGGCCAAACTTAACAGGTTAAGGGCACAGTCCTCCACAAGACTGTACTCCCTTTAGATACCAGCCTCAAGTTTAGGAGTCTGAAGGGTCACTCTCACTTCTGATAAGCTGGCTAGAGTTTTAGGGATTCCCCACTCCCTACCTCAGGTTTAATAATTAGATAGAGTGACTCACAGAACTCAGGAAAGTGCTGAACTTACAGTTACAGCTTCATTATAGCAAAAGGATACAAATGAGAAGAGATGCATAGGGCAAAATCTGGGATGGTTCCAAATAGGATGCTTCTGTTGTCCTCAAGTAGCAATATGCGGGATATTGCCACCCAGGGACACTCACCTGAGCTTTGGTCACTAGAGTTTTTACTGAAACTTCATTGTGTAGTCATGATTGATTGCGTCATTGGCCATGTGGTCAAACTTATTTTCCAGCCTTCTTCACTCCCCAGAGGTCTTCTAATACAAAGTGGCTCAGAGTCCTGAAACTCTAATCATATAGTTGATCTTTCTGGTTTGACTAGGCCTCATCCTTATTTAGCTCATTACCATAAATTATCAAGTCTGGTACAAGGGGCCCATAAGATTTTTGTCAAGTAGAAAATTCAAGGATTTTAGACATTACCTCACAGGAACTGGAATCAAAGGCCGGCCAAATTCTTTATTACATAACTTTCAATTGAGATTATTTGTACTGATGTGATCAAAATTACATTATATTAAATTATTAGATTAATTCAGTTCAGTCAACAAATAGTTGAGCCTACTATGTCTGTGCCAAGTATTTTAGGTGCTGAGATAGATTTCCTACTTTTAAACTGTCCTTGCATTTCCAGCATAAACCCTATCTGGCCTTGGTGAATTATTCTTTTGCTATATTGTCAAATTCATTTTGATAGCATTTCAATTATTTATTTGACAAATATTGAGTGCCTAGCCTATACTTCAGTCACTGATCTAGGTATAGCAGTGAACAAAACAGACAAAAATCCCTGCATTCATGGTGCTTACTTTTGAGTGGTAAATTTATATCTACATTTTCAAGTTAGCAAGGTCTGTAGTTATTGTTTTGGTGCTGACATTGGGATGTTTGAGTATCAAGATTTTATTAGGGCATGAAATGAATTTGGTAACTTTCTTTTTCTCCATACAGAAATAGTTTATATATCGCAGAATAGTTTATATAACAATAGCCATTACGTTATAGTCTGAAAGAACTCATCTACTAAATTGTCTGTATATGGAAATTTTTGGAGATAATTTTTGATAGTTTCCCATTTCTTTCATTTCTTTGACCATTTTCTATATATATATACAGAGGGGATATGGCGTAGTAGTTAAAAGTGAGGTCTGTGGAGCCTCACTGCCTGTGTTCAGAACCTAGCTTTGCTAATTGCTTTCTGTGCAGTCTTGGAAAATAGTCTTCCTTTGAGCAGCACAGCACTTCAAAATGTGTGTTTTATAACAGCATCTTGTTACTTTGTATTGGAAACCTTTTGGAATATCTAGAGTATCATGCTGCCCGAAAAGCAGATCCTTTTAATACATTATTCTTCACTTGCTCAGGGATCTAGGACTTTGGGTTTTCACTCAAAGCTAATTTACAAGTGGATGAGTTTTATAGAAAATTGTTTACCTGTGTGCTTTTTTAACTGATAGATTTTTGTAGAAACAATTTGTGTAGTTACGAGAATTAATTTTAAAGATGAGCTCTAATGTTTTACATTTTAAAACCTCTTCTTTTCAGTTATAGCGATCATCTTATATTTGATGATGCCTATTGTGAATATAAGTGAAGTACTTGGACCTTTGTGCCTTATGCTACTCATGGGAACTGTCCACTGTCAAATTGTGTCTACTCAGATAACAAAGCCGTCAGGAAACAATGGAAATCGGAGAAGAAGGTAAAAGGAGAAATTATACTGTAGTATATTTTCTGGAAGAGGTATTATAGAGATATATAAAATCTTTGATTAAATAATTTAACATCTTCCTATTTAGTGTATTTTTGATCATTTTTTACCTTAAAAAATGCTTTTCAGTTGTCTCCTTGATGCTAAGAAATTTTGTTATGAACTTTTAATCCTAGTTGAGATTTTCTCATTCATTACAGTTGTTTAAAAGGAAAAATTTTACATTATTATTTTTTAATATATATTTTTATTTCAGAATTTTATTTTTATTATGGGGATACACATGTTTTGGTTACATAAATTGGTTTAGTACCGTTTGAGTGAAAGTTGTATGTGTCCATCACCCAGACAGTGTGCATTGTACCCGTTAGGTGTGAATTTACCCATCCACTACTCTACCCTCCCACCTACTTTATTTCCCTTAAATTTTACTTCCATATGTGCACATAAGTGTTGCTTGATTAGTTCCAATTTAGTACTGAGTACATGTGGTGTTTATTTTTCCATTCTTGCAATACTTCACTAAAATCCCTATTCAATAAATGGTGCTGGGAAAATTGGATAGCCACATGTAGACAGCCAATACAGGATCCACACCTCTCACCTCTCACAAAAATTAATTCATCATGGATAACAGACTTAAATCTAAGACATGAAACTATAAGAATTCTAGAAGAAAATGTTGGAAAAACTCTTACAGATATCAGCCTAGGCAAAGAATTTATGGAGAATACCCCAAAAGCAATCACAGCAACAACATATATAAATAAATGGTACCTGATAAAGTTAAAAAGCTTCTGCACAGCCAAGAACATAATCAATAGAGCAAATAGACAACCTACAGAATGGGAGAAAATATTTGCATTCTATACATCTGATAAAGGGCCAATAATAACCAGAATCTACAAGGAATTCAAGAAAATCAGCAGGAAAAAAATTAAACAATCCCAGTAAAAAATGGGCAAAATGGAAATGAACAGAAACTTTTCCAAAGAAGACAGAATAATGGCCTGCAGACATATAAAAAATGCTCAACATCCCTAATCATTAGAGTAATGCAAATCAAAACCACAATGAGATATCACCTAACCTCAGAGAGATTGGCCTGTATCAAGAAAACCCAAAACAACAAATGCTGGCGAGGAAGGATGTGGAGAGACAGGAACACTCTTACACTGCTGGTGGGACTGCAAATTAGTGCAGCCTTTGTGGAAAAGAATTTGGAGATACCTCAAACAACTAGAAATAGAAATACCATTTGACCCTGCAATAGCATTGTTGGGCATCTACCCAACTCTTGCTAACTCTTGCGAGAGAGAGGCAAAGATATAAAATGTAGCCAAAATGTTTAAAAAAGAAAAAAGAAAAAAACATTTATCAGGTGTCGGGCATGTGGGAGGGGGAAGGAGGGGATGGGTATATACATACATAATGAGTGTGATGCACACCAACTGGGGGATGGACACTCTTGAAGCTCTGACTCAAGGGGGGAGGGGAGGCAAGGGCAATATAAGTAACATTTGTACCCCCATAATATGCTGAAATAAAAAAATGGGCAAAAAACAGGAACAGAAACTTTTCAAAAGAAGATAGACTAATGGCCCATAAATACATGAAAAAAATGTTCAGTGTCTCTAATCATCAAGGAAATGCAAATCAAAACCACAATGAGATATTATCTAACTCTAGTGAGAATGGCTTTTATCAAAAAGGCCAAAACAACAGATGCTGGTGAGGATGCAGAGAGAAAGGTACACTTATACACTGTTGGAGGGACTACAAACTAGTACAATCTCTATGGAAAGTAGTATGAAGATACTTCAAAGAACTAAAAGTAGACCTACCATTTGATCCAGTGATCCCACTACTAGGTGTTTACCCAAAGGAAAAAAAATTATAAAAGAGATGCTTGCAGGTGAATATTTATAGCAATACAATTCACAATCACAAAGATATGGAATCAACTCAAGTGCCCATCAACACATGAGTAGATTATTAAAACGTGAAACATATATATATAGCATGGAGTGCTACTCAAGAGTCAGTTTAAGATGACAATTTATTCATCATATTATCAAAATAATGAGATAAACATATAAGCTTTCCCTATGTATATTCCTGGTCTGTCCCAGAGTCCTTGCAGGCACACAGCAGATGTTCAAGAAACACTATTTTGATGTGAACTCTAGGAAGACAAAACTATTCAATGGACAAATTATATAATAATTTATCATTCTGAATCACCAGCTCAAAATTTCTTATTAAAAAACAGGTTTCTCAGAGCATCTTCAGTCAAAATAGCTTTTAATATTTAAAGTGAAGTCCCAGTGTATACTCAGTCTCTCTCTCTCTCTCTCTCTCTCTCTCTGTCATTCACAACACACGTACAGTTGAAAATTCTAGAAAATATTTTATTTTCTAACTCACTCACTTATTAAATGGATATGCATTGAATCAGATAATGTTCAAAGTATTCTTTACAGATATGAACAAGGTGGGAAAGGCCTTTGCCCTCACAGAGCTTATGTTCTGTTGGGGAGCTTTAATGTGACATTGGTGGTGAAATGGGAGAAGGAAAATTGACACATTGAAAGTGATGGTATAGATCAGGGGGTGGGGAACCTTTTCATGTTGGAAGGTCACATTAATGTAGCTGTCATCAAATAAGGCCAATTCAAGAAACTTCAATTAGATATACTTAAAAATGTACATAATTTTGTAAAAATCTACTACTAGTAGTATTAAGTACTATCATGTACTTAATAATTTAAAATAAATGAAAACTATTTATTAATTTTAAAGTTAACTAACCTTTTAATGACTTTGTTGTGTCTGCTTTTTGTTGGAAAGCATTTGCAGATTTGGTTGCACCATGGAGGTCCTCAGTTTCAGTTGATGTTTGAGATGTATCCATCATTTGTGCTTTTAAGGGGAGTCTTGATATGGGTTAGTTAGGAGAATGTAGATTCACAGCAATAAGTGGTTGAAAAGCAAGAAAGCATTTTTCAGGCATGTTGCCAATGGCGTGGGTATTCTCCTGCATTTTTCCATATTTTAATTGGTTCTTTCTTCACATCAAACAATGACTTGAGAATGTCATCTACTGAGAGCTCAATCAATTCCATCTGTAGTTCTTTAGGTGCCTTGGTGATATCAGCTAGGTGAGGCTGAAATGCTAACTTGACTATGATGTCATGATTCTCAAAGTCAGTAAACCTTTCATTGTATTCTCCAATTAATATGTCTATAACAGCTGCATATTCTTCAAATGATTTGCATATATCATCCTCCTCGTCAATGACCTTTGCTAACTGAGAAAATGTTAACTGAAATTTCCTTTTGAAGAAATAGTATTTTTGGAAAAAAAAAGATAGCTTTTTTGGAAATGCTTGGAATTTTTGCCATATATAATGTATAGAATTAGTTTTGCCTGCAAAGACATATTCATGTTCTTTTGATTTAACATGACATCACACGGAAATGCTGCATCCCTATAGAAATCTTCTTTTAATAATTCACATTGATGATTCTGTTCTTCATAAAATTTAACTATCTGTTCTCACAGGGATAAAATTTTGGCTAACATCTGTCCCTACAATAGTTAATACACTTTAGAATGATTTGGCAAATCCACAATCCTCATTGTTCAACTTTAGCATGTTATGAAACTGACTATGCCATGTTGCATTTGCACAAATAGAGTTAACAACACTTATAACTTGTTGCAAAGTGTCACTTAGAATAGTAGCTTTAGCACAGAGATTTTGCTGATGCAAGATACAATGAAAAGAAATGAGAGCATCTGGCTCTGTTAATATTTTTTTTATCTGTGCAATAAACATTTCAGGTTTTCCTGCCATGGAAGGGCATTGTCTGTACATACACTCCTTAAATTTACCAAATTCAGTCCAACTTCATGACATTTATCTTGAAAGTTGCTGAAGATACCTATTCCTGGTTCTCTGTTCGCAAGAGTGCCCGAAGCAAGTGATTCTTCGTAGCAAAAAACATATTCTGTTATGACCCAAATGAAGTATAAAGCCTGTGCTGAATCAGCAGTATCAGTTGATTCATCCAAAATGATTGAATAATATCTATTTTCCTTCTGAAGCATTGCTTGATGTTGTTCTGTTAAGTTTAAGGCTAATTCATGCTGCTGATCAGTTATGGTTTTCCTTGAAAGAGACAGTTGTTTGTAGTTTGAAACATTATTGGGGTCTAAGCATCCTAGGACTTGGACAATGCATTCTTTCACAATTTATCACTGAATGGCTTACCTTTTTTCTCGTGTGTATAAACTAATTTATAAGTTGCTTCAGTGGCCTTATGTCTAAGTCTTATTGCTGCTTGAAAGAATTGTCTTTGCTTTTGCTTTTCATCTTTTAATTTCTGCAATACAACCTTTTGTGCTTTTCCCTCTAATTTAAAATATTTGTGGTCCTTATGAGTGTTATAATGCTGATGAGCATTGAATTTCTTTAATGTTGATAATGTTGATAATATTGCAATATCACAAAGAAAGCAAATTATCTCATCTTTAGCTGAAACAAGATATTGCAATTTCCAATCCTCGTTTAAAAATCTGTTTTCTTCCTTCAGAATTCTCTTGGTCTTCTTTAACACAATGAGCTGTTAAGCAGACAGAATTAAAAAATACTGTGGAGCTATGCAACTATTTATAAATTCCATTTCAAACAGAAACACAGTGCATCATTGTCAAAAGCTGATAGATAACAGACAGGTGTACTCGACCCCCATAAACTCTCACCAACCAGCCTCCTGCAATGTGGAGCCAGTCAGGTGGGGAAAATTATTATGGAGCTAAATAATGAGTGTAGCAGCCGTCAATTTAGCCCTTATGACTTACTAATTTTTTTTTGCAGGTGATATGATCTTTTTTTATTATTTCAGAATATTATGGGGGTAGAAACGTTTTGGTTACAGGTTTTCCTTCTATGAAGTTTGAGTCAAAGTTATAGGTATGCCCATCACCAAGGTAGCATGCATTGTACCCATTAGATGTAAATTTACTTGTCCCTTCCTCCCCTCTCCCACCTACTTGGTTTCCTTTGAGTTTTGCTATCATATGTGCACATGGATGTTGATCAATTAGTTCCAATTTAGTATTGAGTACATGTTCTAATTGTGCTGGTCAATAATTTGGGAGTATTATTTCATTGAAACTTATTTTATTTTTGGTATTTTAAATCTTTTCATTTTAAAAATAAAATAAAAATATAAAAGACAAACAAAAATGTATCAATAAAAATAAAAGAATTTGTTCTGTAAAATTTGGATTCAGTCAAAAGGCTGCACTTAAGGACCTAGAAGGCCACATGTGACCCAAGGCCACAGGTTCCCTACCTCTCATATAGATTCAAAGCCTCTAAATCATTTAATAACTTCATTTTAGATCAGTGGAGATGGAAGCTAGTTAATACTTTAACCATAACACTTTTTATGCTAGAATTAGATTATCCCACATATCTGTAAATTAGTTAATCTTTGCCATTTAAATAAACTAAGTGTAAGAATGGGATGGCCATAAATAAGCCATGTTGTCTACTCCTGTTATACAAAGTAAGGAAATAGTCTCCCTTAATAAAATAGCTTATTAAAAATAAAAATATTGTATTTTCAAGTTGACAAACGCTGTGTAAATTATAAAATAATTACTTTAAAAGCAGGATCATTCCATAATCCTACTGTCTGTGCTTCACATGTATTCAAACAAATGTTTTAAATAAACATCCTGTGCAGCATGTGGTTACATTGTAAGAGCCATAATTTTCCCTAAAGTTCGTCAGCAAATTTCTTTTAATGCAGAAGTCTGCCTTCTGGCTTTGTATAATAATAAAAGCAAACAAAAATATTATTCCTTAGGTGTATGCTATGTGATGAGAAGCAGCTTCTTATATTCCCAAGCTAGGAAAAAAAATGCTCACCTTTTTGCAGGTGTAAGTTAGCATTGCCAATTTTAAATGAAACTGTTTGAAGTCTGGGTTATATATAAGCCATTAGGATAATTGAGCAATTAACACTGCTCCCAAGATGGATAAAAAATTGCTGATGCAAGACTTTGTAAATGTTGTCACTGAGTACAAAGTAACATGATATATATTATATAAATATATATCTGTCTATGTGAGTACATGAATGAGTAGAAACATGCACTTCCCCTAAACACACACACACCCCACATATGCCATTTGGCAGAGTTCTGCTAATTGTTACATAATGATAAATGGATATGTGGAAAATATGCCTTTATAGTTTATTTCTTCTTGTGAATGGTTAAAGTAGGTCATCTTTTGAAAGGGAGTTTATACCTTGGCTTAATATGTCTTCTCCAATCACAATTTAGGTTTTTTATATTTTTGCAATGATCTGAGAAAATGATAAATGCTAGTTGACATGGTGAGGTATGGCATTGAAGGTTCTTATGGGATGATGGTTTTGTTTATGTGGGGAACAGAAGTCATGTCTATCAGAAGGCATATGGATGAGACAACAGATTGTAATTCCCAATTTGTTCTTTGGAATTCCGCCTCTATTTACAGAGGAAGCACCTGGAAGTAGAAAAATACAGCTCATTTCTCTAGTATAAAAATCTCAAGGGAATCTTCTGTTTAATATACAATCTATTATGTGGAAAAATAAGATGCCAGTGCTTTTGCTGTTACACTAGACTTCTTTGATGGACAACAACATATGTAGGAGAAGAGAATTAGAAGGCTGAGGGACTGAGCAGGCTGCTGGAGGTCAACCTAGCAATGTGAAGCAGCTCTCTATATATAAAAACAAAGAAAAAGACACTTTCAAAGACTAGTAAAAGCAATTAAAGGATTTCTCTGTAGGGGTGATTAGTAGAGAGAAAAGAAGCAGTAATAGTATTAGAAGTGAGTTCACTGAATGTTAAAAACAAAAATTGCACATGCCTTATGAATGCACAATACTTAGGAATGTTTCACCTGAGCCAAATAGCGGACTCTACAATGACTAGGTAGCTGAGGCCTGAGAGCCATTATAATAAACACATTAAAATAAATGTGAATTTACTTTTACCCCAAGCTAGTAAAATTGTATATTATCTGTATTTACCTGTATGAATTATATAAGGAACAAAAATTATCTTGTAACCCAAAGTAATTATTTTTTGAAACTATGTAGTTTTGTTTAGAAACTGTTTATATTTATTGATTTTTTTCCATGGAGACTTTGTTTTGTTGTCTTAGTATATTTTTATTGCTTTTGTTATTTTCTTGGTATATTTTCATTGTTGTTGACAAGGGTGTTGTGCCTCTTCAGTCTTTTGGAGGGGGAGAAGGTTTTGTCGGACATATATCCCCAGCTGTTCAGGGGCAGCGTAAGGAAAATAGTTTGATTATGTTGATAAAGTGAAACAGAACTAAATCCCTGATCCTGTTGGTAAATGGAAGGGGGATGAGAATGCTAATGAGAAGAGTGAGAGAATGGAAATATGCTCAAGAGGCCTCGAACTTGGCTCTAAAGAGGAGTAAGGAAAAAGCAGCCAGTGAACAAGAGCCCACTATTGTCACCATCTGTTACTGGTCATTTCACCTCTCTCAATTTAACATGCTTTGCTTTTCTTGTCTGTGCCATCAGAGGGATTCTGTTGTTTGACCTCTCTGCCATCTTCTCTTTCATTTAGTGTTGTCACCTTGATTTTTCTTTAGGGAGAATCTCAGACTATGTGGTTTAGATGAGGCTGAACTCACAGCCCAGTTCCAGGGGCCAAACGTTAATCTACATTTGGTCATTTACAATCATAAGGATTAGTTTAGGGATAGTTCAGCGAGCCAAAAATAGAAGTTGGTTCTAAGACTTTTATTTGGAATCACTGGGTGTCAGACCTTCTATTTCTGTTGATGTCTTTAATATGGTAGTATCTAGGCCTGAAGCTTTGAGAAACATACAGAGAAAGGGTTCTTTAAGACAAAGCCTCAGAAGAAGAAGAATAGTCAAGATATAACATAAGTAAAAAAGACAAACTCCTGGTGATGCAACTTGAGATTCTTGATCCAGCTATTCTTGAGGTCATGCCCTGCATATTTCAGTATCGTGAGCCATTCATCTCCTCATTTTGAGATAGGCTGGATTGCATTTCTTTTACTTGTAACCCAAGAATAATGCTAATATGCCACAAAACTGATAAAAATAATAATCCAAGGTTAAAATGATAGAAAATTGTCCCTAGATAAGCAAAAAACAAAACAAAAAGCAAATAAAAGCTATCAAAGGCCCTGGAGGATGACAAAAAGTAAGCAGATTCAAGAGGAAATAAAACTTTGGATAACAGGAAGTCATAGGGACAATTTCTCAATTTTTCAGTTTCTAACATGTGAGTTTCTAGACTATGCCATATGTGCTGGCTAAAGCTCTGAATAAAAGCCCACAATTTGTCTTATTTGGGACAATCACAACTGCTGGAAAAGGAGGGAAAACTCCCAGGAAAGATGGATTTATAGAATAGAGAGCCCCAAAAACTGTGTGGAAACTATGCCTAAATCCCTGGTTGGCTCCTGACCCATGCATTTTGGGTGGTAGATTTCAGGCACCCCATTCAAGAATAAAAGCACTGAACTGAGTTTTGAGCTGCCATCCAAAAGAGAGCTTACAATTTAATTCCAACCAAGTTAATTGATGGCTGAAACAGCAACAAAAATCAACATTCTTCATGGGAATATAATATAATCCAGAATCTTTAAAACTTAATATTCATAATGTTTAGAAGACAAAGCAGGATTATTTGAAAAAAGGTAAAAAAAGAAAAATGAAACTGATTCTCAGAAAAAAAGACATTCAATGGTAATCAATATCAATATACAAGATTTTTGAATTAGCACAGATTTTTTTTTTATTTCATCATATAATGGGGGTACAAATATTGTTAGGGTTACATACATTGCCCCTACCACTCCTACCCCCCCCACATGCCAGAGCTCCAAGCGAGTCCAATCCCCAGGTGGCCCGCACGGCACACATTATGTAACTCTACACTTCCTCCCCCCTCCCACCCTCCCTCCAGCCAACAAAATATTTTTTTTTATATACTTTGGATACATTGTATAACTTTGCCTCTCCCTAGGAAGGGTTAGAGGTATGCCCTTCCCCCTCACAATGCTCTGCAAGTCCCTATGATGTGGGTCTTGCCCCCCCTCCCGAAACCCTGGTGTACACTACCACCATTTGAGTACCATAGTTTTAAACAGTCAGAACCAATTTGTTGGCGAGTAGATGTGGAGCCCTTTTTCCATATCTTGTGTCGCTTCACTTTGGATAACGGGCTTAAGCTTAATCCAGGATAGCATAAACGGTATTAGCTCACTGTCGTTTCTTAGAATTGAATAATATTCCATTGTGAGCAATTAGCACAGATTTTAAAGTACCTTTTATGATTTAA
>CAUYPO010033711.1:0-22988 GCA_963574435.1 Cheirogaleus major
GTGGCACATGCCTGTAGTCCCAGCTACTTGGGAGGCTGAGGCAGAAGGATTGCTTGAGCCCAGGAGTTTGAAGTTGCTGTGAGCTAGGCTGACGCCACGGCACTCACTCTAGCCTGGGCAACAGAGTGAGACTCTGTCTCATACAAAAAATAAAAATAAAATAAAATGAGGTTCTCCTGTAAGATCTGTAAGATACCACAGAAAATCAGAATAATTCAGGAGCAACGGAGCAACTTATCTCAAATTCAGTTTGGTTTTTATTCATTTTCATCTTGTATGGATGAGGTAGTAACTTTTTCTGGTTATAGGAAGATTGTTTAAGGTGATGATAATTGGTAGTTAAGACTGAAATTAAGATCCTTACACAGACACTTGAGGCTTTATATAATTCATTTGTTTATTTCAGTACAGGAAAAGTGATGATACCCACTAGGAGCCACATAGATTTAATGTAATTTTATTTAAAACATTAGAATGAAATTTAGTAAAACATGATAAGGAATAGCAAAACAGAAAGACAAGATTGTTGAGAATTATTTTGAATAAAATAAAGGCTATTTATATTTTTTAGACTCACCTTGCTAGATAAAAAAAATTAAGCCACAGTACCTTCCTAGGTGGTCCACTGTCATTGAATGTGGACACCCCCCAACCTCCAGTGAATCCATCTTCCGCACCACAGCAAATGTGAGCTGGTGAAGCTTTTCAGTGACTTCCCATTGTTATTAAGATAAAGCAAAGCTCTTCAGCAGTTCTTACAAGACCCTGTGCTATCTGGTCCCTACCCACCTACCCACCTCTCTAGGTTACCTCCCACGAGATCACTCCTCACTTGCTCAGGTCTGACCATGTGACCTTTCTTCAACCCCTTGTTCCTGTCTTATTGCCTTGTGCCACAGGCCTTGGGGCCACATCCTACACTTTTGGGCATTCATAGTGTGTGAACTCCTTTGAAGCATATGTCCCAGTTGCAGTCCATAATAGAGGTGAGGCATCTTAAGTTTGTTCATTAATAGTATCTCAGTCTCTTCCAGGTAAATGGTCTCTTTTGGATAACTGACCTTGGAATAAAGTTGTCAACCTTTCAGACTTCATCCCTCTCTCTAAGATGGCATCTGGATATTAAGAGTACCTTAACACATCATGTCACTTAGCCTTGAGTAAATGCGGGGGAACTTGGGGTAGTGAGTGAAAGGGGCCAAAGAAAGGAGAGGGAATCTCTGTTCCCAAGGAAGGGCTGAGTCTGACATCTGGAAAGACTGCATCAGGAGTGGCCTTTTTTTCTTTTTAGATCACCCTCACATTGAGCCACAGACAGGGGTGTCTCCCAGGAGCCTATCTCCATTGCCATCTCCTGCCTTCACTGAACCCATGCCAGAACTCTTAGAGGCTCAAGAATGAAATGTTTCCCTAAGAATCCCACCTAGTGGTGAAATCCCTGCCACTGTACTGTAGTGAAAATTTCAGTGAGCTTCTATGTATCCTCCTCACCCCTCGCATGTATTATGATGACATGTCAAACTGTTTTCACTGGCCCTCTATGTTTTTATACTTTAAATATTTTCTACAAATGAAAAAATATACATATTTGCTTCTGCATTTGGAATTTTATTGAACTGGGCAGAAATGGTGTCTGAGACTCAAGATCTCCTGAGGACTAACTGAGCCCTAAAAAGCTCTCGCTTGGAGCTCGTGACACAGAAGCAGAAAGGGTTGCTGCTGGAGGAAACTGATTATGTTGGGCTAGGAGTGGGTGCGAATATGCTGGAGGAGCAGGAAGAGTACTTTAAGATTGCAGCTCCTAGGTGATGAATCAGAGTGAAAAGTGCCAGACTCTTCCTGGACTCCCAAATCCTTTTTTCAGGGAGGAGGAAGTTGGTGAAGCAGAGAAAAGAACATCACAATTTTGGTGGGTGTCTTAGACCATTTGGGCTGCTATAACAAAATTCCATATACTCTGTGTGTGTGTGTTTGTTTATTTGTGTATAAACAACAGAAATTTATGTCTCCGTTCTGGAGGCTGTGATGTCCAGTATCAAGGATTATCATATTCATTGTTTGGTGAGGGCTTGCCTTCTGGTTCGTAGATGGCACCTTCTAGCTGCGTCCTCATGTGATGGAAGGGATGAGATAGCTCTCCAGGGCCTCTTTTATAAGTGTACTAATACCTTTGATGAAGGCTCAGCCCTCATGACCCAGTCACCGCCCAAAGGCACCACTAATACCATCACCTTGGTAATTAGGTTTCAACACAAGAATTTTGGGGGAACATAAACATTCAGTCCACCTCAGTGAGTAAGAGGCTGCTCTGTTCTGTGGCAATGGCTACTTTTCCAGAGGAATCTCATTGCCCACTCACCACTTCCATTTATACCCACAGGAGTTTAGAGTGGAACACAGGGAATATATTTGGTACTTTCTTTTAATGGAAAACGAGAAGGGGGTCTTCCAGCCTCTAGCGTGAAGCCCTCTATGTTATGCACCAGAAATGTGGAATCAGTCAGTTGATCAGTGAATAAACAAATAAATGCCACTGAATTGGATATAAGTATAAATTTGATTAAAGATCAGGAAAGGCAAAAAAAAGGGGGGGAAACATCCTGCCAAAGCCTTGATTGTGGGATTCTAAAATAGAGAAAAGGGGAGGGAAAGTACCTAAAGAGGAGTGTAAGTATCCTGGGATTTATATGGTCATTTATTCAGGAAGCATTCATTCGTTCATCTTTGCTTATATTCATCCATGCCCACATAACATTTGTACAAGCGTTCAGGATTTTCTTTATTAGTGTGTTCATTTATTCAACACTTCTTTGTCCCTAATCACTCAATCATTAAAAGGTATGCAAGGTTCCTTTCATATTACTTAAATATTCTCTCAATTATTCAAATTAATTTTTATTCTAACTTCTGAAAAATTTCATTATTTTATTTTAAATTATATTTGTTCACTTAAGTTACATTTCAGTATTTTTGTGCGAGAAGTACCAAGGAATTGTGTGATTTCTTACGTTGCCAAGATGAGAAGGCAGGGGACAGGACAGGAATAGGGGACAGAGAGGTGAATCTGAGATGGGCCAGATCCTTCTGGCCAGGGAAGCATCCCAGGACACATAATTCTGGAACAAATCCTCCTGTTTGCCCCATCTTTGAGGAGGTACAGAACTGACCAAAGCTTTACCAAACTGAAAGGAGGCCTAGGACTCGATAGGGGGCTTCAGTTAGAGCTCTTGGAGACCCCACTCCTGCTCCCTCAAACATAGATGCCTCTCAGCATAGATGGCACTGCAGGGAACACACTGGAGTGGGGCAGGGAAGCCCCACCCTTCAAGAGGAATTAGGTGGGCTTTTTCAGGGGTGTAAGGAACAGTCACTCTCAGGTGATGGTGCTTCAGTGTACATATGATGGGAGGAGGCATCAGAAGTTCATTCAAATAACCCAGGAGTCACTTTAGGATTTAGTGCTTTTGTGAAGAAGGGATTCCAGAGACATTATGGAAAACATGAACCATCATTGTTTGCCCAGACCTGTTTGACCCATGACCTGCCCACTCTGGGAGAACCTGTACTCACCATAAACAGAACCTGTACTTCCCAAGAGTTCTAGAAGATGGGATTGGTCAGTTTCCTAGCATCCCAGGCAAAGCATTCTTATAGAGCAGGGTAGAGATGGTTGCTCCCTTTGAATCCAGTTCTGTCCCTGGCCAGGGCAGCAGGACTGGTTTTGTTGGATGCCCAGGGCAGGAATGAACCATTTGGGCATGTTTTTCTCAGAAGGACACCATGGGCAGAGTATGCCTTGAGAGCCTCACAACACCACTGCAGGTAAGAATAGAATTAGAATATGAAGAGACAGGTGGGACAACAGTGTTTATCCTTCCTTTATTCCTTGTTAAATGCAGCATCTTGTGTCATTCACATTTTGCTGGCCACATTGCTCCTCTGCTCTGTACGACAGTAGGGTCTTCAAAAGGCTAAACGAATGACCTTGGGTCCTGAGGTTCGTGTGTTTATCGGGGCACACAATAGTGGGGTTGCAGCCAAGCATCTGTGAGCCCTACTGGCAGACCATACCAAGGGAGGGAAGTGTTTCTACTATCTCTTTTATTGCTGTCCAGTCTCAAGCTTCTTTTGCTTTACTTGGGATACGTTCTACAGGTAAGTTCCCTAAGTTCCCTCTCAGAGTTCCTTGTCTGTGCTTTATTTACTGGATTTACTTCTTCCTCTGAACCCTAATTATCACAGCAACAAGAAAAGAAAAAGTTGCAATGACTCCCTAGTGAGCCCAGTGTGCCTGGGGCACCCCTTAAATTAGACCTGATTTTGTACTGATCTGAGTCCCCCCAAATCTTTCCATTTGGCCCTCACTTTTTCTCCCAGTTTCTTATCAGAGACCACAGGGCCTGATGGCCTTCAGTGTCCCATGTTGCAGGGAGTTCTCTTGTAGGGAATCCCTGTGGCCATCCAGATCTACAGGATGGGATGACCCCAGCTTTAGCTGCCCTGGCCCTGGGGAGTCAGAGTTCAAATTGGAGCACATCTTATTTTTCTCACCTAGGTATGCAAAAGTGGGCCCTAACCTTGAGGAGAGGCAGATTCAAGAGATGCAAATGCCCTGATTCCATGGTGGGCCCAATATCTCCATCTAGATCTCTGGTTACTTGTACAAACTTCTAATCTTGAGGCAATGATACTTTCTTTAATTAAAAAAAAATAATACTGCACCACCGTCATGCTGACCACAAGAAGGTGCTGTTTCTCCACTCATGCAGGGGAAGATCTCTGGTTTCCCGCTGAACCCAATGACATAGCTAAAACTGAGCTGGGACCTACAAGTTGGGATTTACTAAAATCTGTGAGAAAAGGAAAATAAATGTCAAGATTATCACAACCCAGTTAGTCTGATTTACATACCAGTTCCCTTGCTTTCAGCTCACACTTTACGACAAGGAGGCCTCTGGTCCTAGTTCCGGGGCTGTGTGCATGGAAAGGACCATATTTAGCCCCACCACCTGGGAACTTCTTGCCAAACACCTCTGATCCTCATGTCCAGCCCCAAGAAGAGGAGGCAAAGAGACACTGATGGTATCCCTTCTCTGGCCTACTGCTAGGAAGAAGGTCTTCCCAAGACTAGAAGACCCCAGCTCACTCTCAATAACAATAACAAACTTTAAAAAACAGCCACACTCTCAAAAGCCTCTGCCATGCTCAGCAAGGCCTTACTGCTCTAGTGTAGTCTCTAAAGTTCCAGAATACTCCCTGGGATATTCTGGAATATTCTTGTCAGAGCATATATAACTGGGCAGGTGCCAGCTCTCATATGCTGTCTCTGAGGCCAAGCATTTCCAGTTCCTACCTTCCTTCTCAGAAGTGTTTCTTGTCCAAGGATCACACTTTTCTCGAGGGGTCAGCCCTGAACATCCTCTCCAGCAACATTTCACAGTAGGTGAAAAGGACCACACATGGTTCACCATGATAAGCCACACCGTTCTGAACAAATATGGTTTCCAAGAGGTGAGCGAGTGTATCACTACAGAAGGCTTATTACCACAATCTGGCCTGGAGTGACTCAGGCACACATGATAGTGTCGGCATCATGTTGTGCAGGAACAGTGATGGCTGTTAGGCACTCTTGACCGTTTTGCTGCCAGGTCTGAGTGAAGATGTTTGATAATATCGTATGTTTTCCAAAATGGGAATGATTAACAGAACTGGAGAATTAGGTCTCCTCAAGAATCTGCGTTTGGATTTCCTTCTCCTACTAAAAACAAAGTGCAGATTAATTCTCAAAGGCCCTGTTTATAACATATGCAAACAAACAGTGCCATCTAGTGTACACTTCTTGTGATTTCTCTGATGAAAGAAATCTTTATTTGTATAAATAATATTTGCTGTTTCTTCAAAATGAAAGATAATTCTTCAGCACATTATTAAACGCTTATCAGCCAAGTGTGGTGGCACATGCCTGTAGTCCCAGCTACTTGGGAGGCTGAGGCAGGAGGATCATTTGAGCCCAGGAGTTGAAGGCTATAGTATGCAATGACAGCACCTGTGAATAGCCACTGTACTTCAGCCCAGGCAACATAGCAAGACCCCATCTCTTAAAAAAAGAAAAAAAAAAACCCTGGCTAGGTGCAGTGCCTCATGCCTTTAACCCCAAGACTTTGGAAGGCTGAGGCAGGAGGATCACTTGAGTCCAGGAGTTCAAGATCAGCCTGGACAACAGAACAAGATCTTGTCTCTACAAAAATAAAAAATTAGCTGGTCCTGGTGGCATGTTCCTGTAGTCTCAGGTACTTGGGAGGCTGAGACAGGAGGATCACTTGAGTCCAGGAGCTTGAGGCTGCAGTGAGCTGTGATCACACCACTGCACTCCAGCCTGAGCAATAGAGTGAGACCTTGTCTCTTAAGAAAAAAACAAAGAAACTCTAGTGTGACCAGAAATTATAAGGAAACTATGGCTAAGGATGAGTACCTAAAGAAGGCAAACTTGGAAGGGGTCCCTCCAAATCTGGGTTTCAGACCTCACTGAAGTCAGCTACAGGTCAGCCTACTGTATAGCTAAGAAGTTTGGTGGCTTACCCAGGCTGGATCTGGTCTGCAGTCAATGGGAAGCAGAAAGCAGCATGCCAGAGTGCCAGCAGGGCAAAGGTGATCGGCACTGAGTGGCACAGGTTTGCAGAGGGAGTGGTGATGGTGTAGGTGAGCCATGCCCAGCCCTACAGAGAGAGTGGTGGCTTGATGGGAGCCCTCAAGGGTATAGGTGAGGAATCGGGCTGCTGGTGGAGGCAGGAGGGCTTTCAGGTCCAAATTTGCATGTCAAGCAAGGTGCTGGAACTGCAACGTTGGTGAGGAAATGTGCATCCTGGGCACGTTCCAGAGGCAAGCTGCATCCTGTGTTCCAACAATTATACCATTGACCCCAAAAAGCAGCAGCTATTTGAGCCCCTTCCTCCTGCAATGTCCTGCCAGTACCATCTACTGAAAATGCTTAATATATTGCTCACTGTAAAGGTGAGATGCTTAAAGGAAATCTGTCCATTATCACAGAGCATACATGGAAGGATTGATTTGGAGCTGAGAAGCAATAAATTGATAACTGCCACAGGCATTTTATGTCTCAGAGTCTCTTATTCAGTTATGTATTGACGTTCCCTAGACAATACTTTCTAATTTCTTCATGGCTACTATTCCTCCTACAAAACTTTTTAATGATATTTGAGTTTATTGTTCTGCTGAGATAACAATGACTAAATCATATGGCTCTTTATATTTGAAAATGAAACTGTGAAATGAAATTTCATTTACAATGTAAATTTTAAACTGTAATTCTTATTTCACATGAAATATATCCCCGAGTGCAATAATGTCAAAGGGAACTTTTCATCCATTGGTATCAGAAATTAGTTAGGACTGTCAGAATAACAGCAGCTGTGTTTTTATTTGCACATCAATTTCTGGTTACCAAAACCCTGCTTATAATAAATTTGGCTACATCCAGCAAACTGCCTGTTTTCAGTGCCATCCATCAACCTGTTAATCTCTTCTAGTCATATATTTATTTCCCCAAAATCAAAAAGCTCCCAATTTATAGGCCAGAAGCTTTGGCACTGAAATCCCCCTGGCAAAGGGTCTTCAATTTAAACACACCATTCTCTTTATTTAATCTCTGAAATTGATGACTCCCAAATGAAAGAGGGCATGGAGACATCAATTTTAAATATAAGCCCCATAGGGAATTAGAAGTTTTGAAATAACCTCATATTGGCTCCTGGTCACCACTTGAAGTTGTCTTAATAATACCCAGTGCTGGCAAGGGGATGGGGAAATGGAAACCCTCAAGACCTCCTATGCCATGATAAACTTGGCAGTAAAACGCATTTACAGTGAGCATATCCTCTCACTCAGAAATCTCACTTCCAGAAATTTAGCCTGTGCATATATTCTACCAGTGCAAAACTGGTAGGTGCCTAAGGATGCAACTTAAATGTTATTTCTAATAGTAAAATAGTAGGAATTATCTACATCAAATTATATGTTTATCAATTCAACAAACTATGCAGCAATATTTTAAACTTTTAATATAGAAAAGTCCAAATACACAAAAGAATAGTATAATGAACCCCCATTTAACTATAATGTCCCTTCAAAAATTATCATCATTTTGCTAATCTTATTTCATTTATTCTTCCTTCATCTTTCTCCCCACCCTCACTGGAATAATTTGAAGCAAATTCCAGCATCATATTATTTTACCTACTGCTATAGTTTGAATGTCCCCTCCAAAATGCATGTTGAAATTTAATTGCCATTGTAATAGTATTGAGAGGTGGGTCCTTTAAGAGGTGATTAGAGCATGAAGGTTTTTCCCTCATGAGTGAGTTTAATGTCTTTTTTAAAACAGGCTTTTTAATTAAAGCATTTTAATTTAAAAAATTTTAAAAATGGGCTTTTGAGAGTGGATTCTCTGTGTTTCATGCACTCCCATGCCTCTCTGCCTTAGGATGACACAGCAAGAAGGCCATCACCAGAGGCTGAGCAAATGTCAGTGTCATGTTCTTGGACTTCCCAGCCTTCAGAACCATAAGCATATTAAATTTCTTTATAAATTACCCAATAGGTAGTACTCTATTATAGCAGTGGACAACTAAGACAGCCATAAATATTTAATCATGTGTCTCTCATGGATAAGACCTTTAACACATAATCACCTTGTCATTATTATACCTAACAAAAATTATAATTCCTTAGTATCCATCTGAAACCCACTTTATGGTTTCTAGTTGTCTCAAAAATGCTTTTTACAGTTGGGTTATTCAAATATGGGTATATAGAAAGGTATACACATTGTATTTATTAACATGACTCTAAAGTCTCTGAAATACAGGAAAGGAGAGAAATGCGTTTAATTCCTTTCTTTACTCATCAGTATTCAGAATAATGAGTTGATGACCTACCAACTTCTAAAGGTGACCAATGAGGTTCTGCTTATTTGGGGCTTCGTTTTTAATATCATTATAAAACTCATGTATTTTTAACTATTTGATGCAGTTGTTATTCTTTTTGATTCTCAAACTGTCCCAAATCTTGCCTTTGGGAGTCCCTGCAAATTGGTCCCTGTCCTTTTGTCATAGTCTGATAGCTTTCTTGCTTTCTGGTGTGATATGATATCCCAGGCTCATTTTGTACATTTCCTGACCAGACTTTGAAATCAGCTATGTCTCCAAAGAGCCCAGTTTCTGTTTGTAAGAAATCATATTTAGAAGCCATAATCTAGACATGAGGGTTATTCATTGCTATTGAGTTATCTTGCTTCTAGTCCTTTTTAGTGAAAAACCTAGGAATCACATGTTTTTTAGAAAGTAAAAAATAAGTTTAATGATACCAAAAGTGTGATCCATGAAGAAAATAATTGATAAATTGGACTTCATTAAAGTTAAAAACTTCTGTTCTGCAAAAGACAGTGTTGAGAATGAAAAGCGAAGTCACAGACTAGGAAAAAATATTTGTACAAGGTATATCTGATTGTATCCAAAATATGCAAAGAGCTATTAAAACTAAACAGTAAGAAAATGAACAACCCAATTAAAAAATGGGCAAAAGAGCTGAATAGACACCTTACCAAAGAAGCTATACAGGTGGGAAGTTACCATACGAAAAGATACTCAACATCATTTGTCATGAGGGAACTGCAAATTGAAATAACAACTCACTATACACCTATTGGAAAGGCCAAAATCCAAAGCACAGTACTGACAATACCAAATACTTGTGATGGTGTAGAGCAAGAGAAACTCATTGCAGGTGGGAATGCAAAATGGTGTAGCCACTTTGGAAGACAGTTTAGCAGGTCCTTACAAAACTAAACATACACTTACCATGTGATTCAGCAATCGTACTCCATGGTATTTATTCAAATGAGTTAAAAACTTACATCCACATAAAAACCTGCACGCGAATTGCAGCTTCATTTGTAACAGCCAAAACTTAGAAACAACAGAGATGCCCTTTAATAGGTGAATGGATAAACTGTGGTACACTTAGATAATGGATTATTACTCAGAGCTAAAAAGAAGTGAGTTGTCGAGCCATGGAAAGACACGGAGGCTTCTCCTGCCTTCTTCGGCCTCAGCATAGCAAGTAGTAGAGCTGACTTTCTGGAGAAATTCTGATGAGGTATGCCAAGCTCTGCAAGAGGGTTTGAAGGTTGCAGTGTAGGCAAGGATATACAATGAAATTACTGTATACAGCAGTGTAGAAAAAAATTTTTTTCAAAGAATTATAAAACCATGGCTTTATAAATCAGTGGAAAGTGGCTTATTGCAGAGAGTGGTTTACATCACATCGTACTCACTTTCTTTTAAGGGCTCTAATGCTTTGGCATTGCTGTATGTTAATATTTATTCATTCCTTTTTTATAGCTCTGATAGCTTTAATTTTTTAAGCTGTCTATCAGATGTGCACATCTGCTATGCCTGGTTGAAGTATAGTGGAATCCCCTCAGTAGTTACGTGGAGTAGTTATGACTTGTTGACATTTCCATTATAAACATTAATTTTGAATTTTATGCATAAAAACTGTGGATTTATATTGTATTGGGCTGAAAGTTGTCAGGATTTCAGCTACCATTTGGGTTTATTATAATTTTTTTAAATTTATTATTTCAGAATATTACAGAGGTACAAACATCTTGGTTACATAAATTGCTTTTGTACCATTTCAATCAAAGTTATAAGTGTGCCAATCCCTCAGATAGTGTGCATTGTACCCCTTAGGTATGAATTTACCCATCCTCTTCCCCCCTCCACCTGCTTGATTTCCAAGACTGTTATTTCTATATGTGCATATAAGTGTTCGATTAGTTCCAATTTCATGGTGAGTACATGTAGTGTTTGTTTTTCCATTCTTGTAATACTTCATTTAGAAGAATGGTCTCCAGCTCCATCCAGGTTAATATAAGAGGTATTAGTTCACCACTTTTTATGGCTGAGTAGTACTCCATGGTATACATGTACCACATTTTATTAATCCACTCATGTATTGATGGGTATTTGGGTTGTTTCTGCATCTTTGCAATTGTGTTTGTGAGTTTGGATTTATATTGATTATATATATAAGAATCTTGTTTTTTAAAAATAAGAGCATGGAAAACATTTCTTGTAATGTATATAACAAAGAATATTTAGTTTTTTAAACAACTTGTTAGGCAGTTAATAGTGTGAACCAGAGCACTTTTGTATTGATCGAAAAATAAAATATTTAGAAACTTAGATTTTAAAGGAAAGGACAGTGCTTAGCCTAGCATTATTGGTAGTTTGAATCATTTAAATCTGATGAAAATGCTAATAGAGAAGTTTTTTTTAAGTTTTATACTCTATAAATGAAGGCCTAAAAAATAATGTGTAAAACGAAGCATAGCCAGCATGCACAATTCCTGTTTACTTTTATTATATAAAACTAATTTGAGTTCTTACCTGATGAATCTTGAGTGGTTATTTGTCACTAGATAGGTGGTGTGTTTCAACAGATATTTAATATTTTTTGAAGAAATAAGGATTTCCAGTCATTAAAAACTAAATAATCTAATGTTCTATATCAGGAATTATAAGTGTGGCTTTTTGAAATCATTTTGTGTGTCATTATTTTTACCCTTAAAGCTTTAACTCATCAAAGTGATGATTCAAAAATAAATTTTAGAAAATTTGGGATAATACCAATTCTGTTCCTATAACAGAATCTCAATAGAATTATTTTGACAAGACTGATATGAATTTAATTTGATTTTATTCGTTCTTAAATTTTAGATTTTGTTAGGTTCCACTTAAATGATGGTACAAGCACTCTTTAGTACCATTTTTTGTTTTTCAGACAAGGGGAAATGGTTTTACTAAGACTTAGCAATATTTAAATAGCAGTATTCTCTGCTATTCTTTTAAAAAATCTAGGCTTTTGACCATTTTGTCTTTTTCAGTGCATGGCATTATTACCAAGCGCACTGCATGGTCTATTATTGGCAGAACAGGTCAGGAGACAATAAGAACTTGTAATAAGTCATTTGATAATAAACATTAGAAATACATCATTTTATTTATAAAATCATAAAGAGAATATTTGTGTTAAGCTCCACATAATTCCTCCATAATTCTAGGTGATAAATGTTGACTTTTATTTATGACTTTGTAGATTAAGTTATTTATGTATGCGACAAAGCAGGAAAAATATATTGAGAAGGGATTATGTCTACAGAGGACTTCTTTAGTGTGTCATATTACTTAAATGTAAACATATTTTTAATGCATACTTAAGTAACATTTAAGAAACCAAACAAAATAATGGTACAATTGCATTGTTGTGCTTTTTGTCAATGACAATAATTAAACCATTTTGTTGGTTTAAAAAAAAAGAAATGGAGGAACTTGAATTGCATATTACTAAGAGAGGAAGCCAGTCAGCAAAGGTTACATATATTGTATGATTCCAACAAAATGACATTCTGGAAAGAACAAAACTACGGAGATAGTAAAAAGAACAGTGGTTATCTGGCCACAGCAGTACATGCTGGTAGTACCAGCTACTCGGAAGGATTGCTTGAGGCCAGGAGTTTGAAGCTATAGCGTGCCATGATTATGCCTACGAATAGCCACTGCACTCCAGCCTGGATAATATAGCAAGACCTCATCTCTTAAAACAAAATAAAACAAAAAGAATAGGGGTTGGGTAGAAGGAAGAAGGGATGAATAAGTGGAGCACTGATGCTATTAGGGCAATAAGACTATTCTGTACAATACAATAATGGTGGATACATGTCATTATACATTTGTCCAAACCCATAGAATATACAACACCAAGAATGAACTCTAATGTAATCTGTGGGCTTTGAGTAATAATGATGTATTAGTGTATGTCCATCAATTATAACGAATGTACCCCTCTGGTACGGGATGCTGATCATAGGGGAGGTTGTACATGTGGGAAGCATAGGATATATGTGAACTCTCTATACCTTTCACTTGATTTTGCTGTGTACCTAATACTGCTCTAAAATATAAGGTTTATTTATGTGACTCTAATGGAATTATTTTAAATAACTATCACAAGGATGCTCACTGAAGTCAAGAGCAATGGATGAACAAAATGAGAACTTCAACAAAGAAATAGAAAATACTAAAAAGTACCAAACAAAAATCACTGGGCTAAGAGCGTAGTAACTAAACCGAAAAATTCACTATATTGGTTCAGCTGCAGACTAGATCAAGCAGAAGGGATCAGCAAACTTGAAGACAAGTGAATGGAAATAATTCAGAGGAGCCAAAAGAAAAAGTAATGAAAAGAGTAAACAAAGCTTAAGGAACTTATGGGATACCATCAAGTGAACTAATTTATGTATTATAAGAATTGCAGAAAGAGAGAAAGGACCAGAAAGCTTATTCAAAGAAACAGTGCTGAAAAATTCCCAAATCTGAGGAAGGAAACAGACATCCAGATTGAAGAAGCCAAAGAACACCACAAAAGGTGAACTCAAAGAAATCCACAGTGAGACACATTATAATCAAATTGTCAGAATCAAAGACAGCAAGAATTTTGAAAGCAGCAAGAGAAAAGTGACTTGTTACACATAAGGGAACATCCATAAAACTATGAATGGATTTTCAGCAGAAACTTTACAGGCTAGAATGCAGTAAGACGATGCACTCAAGTGTTGAAAGAAAATAACTGCTGTACAGGAGTATTATACTCGGAAAAACTGTCCTTCAAAAATTAAGGATACATAAAGAATTCCCCAAACAAACAAAAGCTAAAAGGGAGTGCATCACCACTAGGCATGCCTTATAAGAAATGCTAAAGGGAGTTCTTCAAGTTGAAATGAAAAACTGCTAAACAGCAATACTATAGCATAAGAAAGTATGAAACTCATTGGTAAAGATAAATATATATAGACAAATACATAATATTATATTGCTGTAAGGATGGTGGGCTTTTAATTGTAGTATAAAATTTAAAATACTAAAGTATTAAAAAAAGCTCTAATTTAAAAATATATTAAAAGATACTCAATATGAATAGATGTAAATCGTGACAACAATAACAAAGTGGGTGGGGCGAGGAGTTAAATGTAGGAATTTTTGTATGTGGTTGAACTTATCACCTTAAAATAGACTGTTACAACTATAAGCTATGTCATGTAAGCTCCAAAGTAACTACAAAAAAAAAAAAAACCTGCAGAAATTACACAAAAGAAAAAGAGAAAGGAATCAAACCATATGAATGCAAAAAAAATCAACAAAACACAAAGGAGGACAGAGAAAAGAACTAAAAACTAAAAGAAAACACAAAACAGAAAAAACCAAAATGGCGATACTAAATCATTCTCTTTCTTTCTTTTTCTTTTTTTGTTTTTTTCTTTCTTTTTTTTTTTTTTTTCAGACAGTCTTACTCTGTTCACCTAGGTAGAGTGCAGTGGCATCATTGTAGCTTACTGCAACCTTAAACTCCTGGGCTCAAGTGATCCTCTTGCCTCAGCCTCCTGAGTAGCTGGGACTACAGGCACACACTGTGACGCATGGCTAATTTTTCTGTTTTTACTAGAGACAGTGTCTGCTCTTGCTCAGGGTGGTCTCGAACTCCTGAGCTCAAGCGATCCTCCCGCCTTGGCCTCCCAGAATGCTAGGATTACAGGCGTGAGCCACTGCACCTGGCCTAAACCATTTCCTTTCAATAGACAACAATACAATTATGGTAGAAGACTTTAATATTTCGTTTTCAATAATGGATGGAACATCGAGACTGATCGATAAGGAAACAGAGGACTTGAAAAACACTATAGACCAAATAGATGTAACAGACATATACAGAGAATTCCACCCAGCAGCAGCAGAATATACATTTTCTCAAGCACACACACAACTTTCTTCAGGATTAATCACGTTAGGTCACAAAACAAGTTTAACAAATTTAAAAATTGAAATCACGCAAAGTATCTTTACTGACACAGTGGAGTGAAACTAGGTATCAATAACAGAGGGAAACCTAGAAAAATCACAAATTTGTGGAAATTACACAACACATTCTTGAACAACCATTGAGCCATAGAATAAATCAAAAAGAAAGTTAGAAAATGCCTCAGCAACAAACAAAAAATGAAAGCACAACACACCAAAATTTAAAGCCAAAGCAGTATTAGGAGGGAAGTTTATTATTATACAGTAAACGCCTACATTACAAAAGAAGAAATACTTCAAATAAACAACCTAACTTTACACCTCACGGAGTTAGAAAAAGAAGAACAAACTAAGTCCAGAGTTAACAGAAGGTTGGAAATAAATAATATTAGAACAGAAATAAATGAATCAGAAAATAGAAAAAACAATAGAAACATCAACAAAAATAAGAATTGTTTTTTTGAGAAGATAAAATTAACAAGCCCTTAGCTAATATAATTAAGAAAATAATTAAGAAAAACAGAAGATTAAAATAAGATCAGGAATGAAAGAGAACACATTACAAATGATACCACAGAAATAAAAAGGATCATAAGCGACTGTGAAAAATTATATACCAACAGTGGGTAGCTTAGAAGAAATGGATAATTTCCTAGAAAGATAAAACCAAGGTTCAATCATGGAGAAATAGAAAGTTGGACCTATAACTAGTGTGGAGACCTGTAATTAGTATGGAGATAGAATCAGTAATCAAATATCCCCTAACAACAAAAGGCCCAGGACCAGGTGGCTTTCCCGTGTAATTCTACAAAACACTTAAAAGAAGAATTAATACCAATCTTCTTAAAGATTTTCCATAAAACCAAAGAGGAAGTAACACTTTAAAACTCATCCTATGAGGCCAGAATTATCCTAATACCAAAGCCAGACACAAGAAAACTACAGGCCAATATTCCTAATGAATGTTGATGCAGAAATCCTCAACAAAATGCTAGCAAACCAAATTGAACAGCACATTAAAAAGATCATACACCATTACGAAGTGGGATTTATCACTAGGATGCAAGAATAAAAATCATTTTGAAGGGCCGGGCACGGTGGCTTATGCCTGTACTCCTAGCACTCTGGGAGGCCGATGAGGGAGGATTGCTTGAGCTCAGGAGTTCAAGACCAGCCTGAGCAAAAGTGAAACCCCATCTGTTCTAAAAATAGTAAAAATTAGCCAAGTGTGGTGGTGCATGCCTGTATTCCCAGCTACACGGGAGACTGAAGTCTAGGAAGGGATTGCTTGAGCCTAGGAGTTTGAAGTTGCTGTGAGCTAGGCTGATGCCACCGTACTCTAGCCCAGGTAGAGTGCCTCAAAAAAAAAAATCATAGAATGAAGTATATGGATGAAAACATCAAAATCAATTAATGTGATACAACACATTAACAAAGTAAAATATAAAAATCACATGGTTATCTCAAATAGCTGTATAAAAAGCTTTTGATAAAAATTCAACAATCTTTGATGATAAAAAACACTCAACAAAATAGGAATAGAAGGAAACTATGGCAGAATAATAAATACCATATATAAAAAGGTCACAATTAACATCATAGTCAAGAATGAAAAATTAAAAGCTTTTCTTCTAAGATCAGAAATCAAAGAAGAATGCCCGCTCTTGCCACATCTGTTCAATGTAGTCCTAGCCAGAGCAATTAGACAAGAAAAAAAAAAATGAGATTCAAATTGGAAAGGAAGAAGTAACATTGTCTCTGTCTATAAAAAGTATGATCTTGTGTGTAGAAAACCCTAAGACACCATTTAAAAAAAAGAACTGTTAGAACTAATAAATTCAGTAAAGTTGTAGGATACAAAATCAACATCCATACAAAAGTCAGTTGTACTTCTATACATTAACAATGAACAATCTGAAAGGGAAATTAGGAAAACAATACTATTTAATATAGTACTAAAAAAAATAAAACACTTAAGAGTAAGCTTAACTAAAGAAGTGAAAGACTAGTACACTGAAAGCTACAAAACACTGATGAAAGAAAGGGCACAAACAAGGGCCAGGCATGGTGGCTTAATCCTGCAATCCTAGCGCTTTGGGAGGCCAAAGAAGGAGGATTGCTTAAGGCCAGGAATTTGAGACCAGCCTAAGCAAGAGCAGAGACCCAGTCTCTATAAAACGTAGAAACATTAGCCAGGCATGGTGGCATGTGCCTTTAGTGCCAGCTACTCAGTAGGCTGAGGAAAGAGGATTACTTGAGCCCAGGAGTTTGAGGTTGTAGTGAGCAATGATGGTGCCACTGCACTCTAGCTGGAGTAACAGAGTGACACCTTGTCAAAAACAAACAAACAAACAAAAAAACACAAACCAATGAAAAGACATCCCCTGTTCATGAATTAGAAGGCTTAACATTGTTGAAATGTTTATACGTACTACTCAACACAATCTACAGATATAATACAATCTTTGTCAAAATCCCAATGGCATTTTTTACAGAAATTGAAACAATTCTACAATTTATATGGAAACACAAAAGACCAATAATAACCAACCTGGAGGTTATCATATGTCCTGATTTCAAAATATATTACAAAACTACAATAATCGCAACAGTAGGCTACTGGCATAAGGACAGACACATAGGCCAACACAACAGAATAGAGAGCCCAGAAATAAATTTTGGCATATACCTGATCTTCAACAAGGCTATCAAGAATTACACAATGGGGAAAGGATAGTTTCTTCAATAAATGTTGTTGGGAAAACTGGATATCCACATGAAGAAGAATGAAATTGGACCCTTATCATATACCATACACAAAAATGAACTCAAGATGGATTAAAGTTTTAAACATAAGACATGAAACTGTAAAACTCATAGAAGAAAACATAGGAGAAAGCTTCATGACATTGGTCTTAGCAGGATTTCAGGGATATGACACCAAAAACGCAGGCAACAAGAACAAAAAAAACCCAAATAATTGTAACTATATCAAACTAAGAAGCATCTGCACAGTACAACAAGGAGACAGTCAAGAGAGTGAAAGGCAACCCATGGAATTGGAGAAAATATTTGTAAACCATACATATGATAAAGGGTTAATCTCCAAAATATATAAGTAACTCCTACACCTCCAAAACAAAAAACTAACAATGTGATTTTAAAATGGGCTAAAGACTTGAGTAGACATTTCTCCAATGAAGACATACAAACGGCCATCAGGTATATGAATAAATGCTAACATCACTAGTCATCGGGGAAATGCAAACCACAGTGAGGTGTCACTTTTACCTATGTTCAGGATGGCTGTTATTTGGAGATAAAAAACTTGTTGGTGAGGACGTGCAGAAATTGGAACCTTTGCATACTGTTGGTTGGAATATAAAATGATGCAGCTGCTGTGGAACACTGTGGAGGATTCTCAAGAAATTAAAAGTAGATCACCATATGACCCAAGCAGTCTCATTTCTGTGTATATATCCAAATGACTTGAAGTCAGGATTCCAAAAAGATAACAGCACTCTTGTGCTCATTGCGGTGTTATTTACAATAGCCTAGATGTGGAAACCACTTAAATGTACACAGACAGATGATTGGATAAAGAAAATGTACATACATACAATGAAACACTATTTAGCCTTTGAATAGAAGGAAATTCTAAATACGTGACAACATACATGAACCTTGAGGACATCATGTGAAATTTCATACGTGAAATAAGGCAGGCACAGAAAGATAAATACTGTGTAATTCCATTTATATGAGGTATATAAATAAGTCAAATTCATAGAATCTAAAGTTACTAAAATGAACAGGCAGAAAGTGTCCATTAAGCAAGATGAATAAGCTCTAGACATCTGTTGGGTAATATTATACCTATAGCCAATAAGAATGTATCGTACACTTAAAAACTTACGAAGAGGGTACATCTTAAGTATTCTTACCATCATAAGATCAAACATTTTTTTTAAAAAGAGAGTGTTCCAGCATCATTGTGATCATTCATTGTTAACAATTATGTAACCTACCCCCAAGTTGGCTTCTTACTGAAAATTATTTTATTTGCCCAGATGTGCACCTCTCAGTCTCACTCAGATCCACATCATCTAACCAAATATTTACTGTGGGATTACAGTGTTCTCATAAACTCCATCTTCCTGGTCACAGTGATTGGTCTATGCCTTGGATTGGCCCTGGTATTAATACATAGTAGGTGCTTAAAGCAGTGTTGACTGAATGAACAGATGAATGAGTGAACAATAAACTCATCATTATCATTTCTTTTTATCTATAGTTTTCCCAGAAATCTCAAGAAGTAGGTTATAATTCAATATGAAATTAGAATATGTTTCCTAAATCTAATCTTCCATTTCAGATTGGTCCTTACATAGCAGATAAGACATTACTTCTTCATCCGTTTACCGAATTCGTAAAGAAACACTGAATGTTGGATTGGAAAATTTTAAAGAAAGTAAAAATGTTTTCTTTTATTGGTATTCTTGTGTGGCTATAGAATAATTAAAATCTATTCATTGCAAATCAACAAAAATTTTAGCTGCATGTTACTAAACAATATACAGTAGATACCACAAATGTATTTTAAGAGAACAATTTGCAATAAACTTGTTCCATTTGGCAAAAGATGATTGTTCTTATTTACTAAACACCCTAATCCATGTTATATAAAAGAAAGATTTTGTTTGCAGAGCATTTATTACAGTTCAGCAAAGATATTAGTCATCAGAATAAGTTACATACCCTGAGATCTTTAATCTCAAATACAAACCTACTGTAATAGTTGGGCTTGAATCAAGAGACAGAAGATAATAATTTGAATGGGAAAATTAATACAAAGAACTATTGACTGTAAATGGGCAGTGACTATAAAGGTGAAAAGATAACTCTAAAGAATACCCTAGGACTGAGGGAAAGCACCCAAAGAGGGAACACATTTGGCTGGAGGCCCCCACCCCAATGCTGAGATTCAGGTTTCTTTTGAGAACATGTAGATTCACCCCTTCACCAGATAATGAAGAAATTTTCTGGGTTGCCCGAGTGAGTCCACAGTGAAGGCAAGTAGGAAATACCTCTCTAGGCTACAGGCGGGCTGAGGCTACCTGGCAGGCTTGTGGAGGGAATGGGCTTGTCAGGAGCCCACTGGGTGGTGCGAGGCCTTGATTGTGCAGTGTTCACACTGGGAGGGCCATGAGAAACGACCCCTGGAGTGCAGGAGGGCTGAGGCTGGCAGGTGGGCAAACAGAGGCAGTCAGGACATCAGGAGCCCCTCTCCCAGCAGCATGGCTTGAGGCATAGGGTGCATGGTGGTCAGACTGGGAGGGCTACAGCAAGGTGGTCACTGAGCCAGGGCTGGGGCAGCAAGTTCAGACATCACACATAACTGGGCACACACCTGGGACAGAGCAGCTCTGGATATCCCCACATATGCACCCCTGCAGCCTTGAGTTCCTGGGCTCAAGTGATCCTCCTGCCTCAGCCTCCAGGGTAGCTAGCACTACAGGTGTGCTCCCCCATGCCCAGCTAATTTTTAAATTTTTTGTAGAGATGAGTCGCTCTGTCACCCACGCTGAAGTGGAGTGGCACTGTCACAGCTCACTGCAGCCTCCAACTGCTGGGCTCAAGCAGTCCTCCCACCTGAGCCTACCCATTAGCTAAGAATACAGACACACACCACCACACCCAGCTAATTTGTAAATTTTGGGGATAGAGACAGGGTCTCACTATGTTGCCCAGGTTTGTCTAGAACTCCTGGTGTCAAGTGATCCTCCCACTTCAGGCTCCCAAAGTGGGTTTTATTCTTATTCAAGTGTGGTAAGGCCAACAGATCAAGAAACGATAGCCACTGCAAAGATAGTTTGTTAGTCACAGTTCCCAAGAAAAGAAGGCAGCCTGTGCCATGCAGGGCGCATGGTGGAGCACCAGGGTTGGTCAGGAGGCAGAGGGAGGAAAAGGAGAATGTTGGCAAGAGTGTTTATCGTGGCTTTTGTGGGAAGGAATGGGAGATGCAGGCTAAACAGGTTTAGAGTTAGATATTAATAGTTTGAATAATTTCAGTGAGCTTCAGGGTATAGAGGCTGCCTGGTTATTTGGCCCTGGGTTGATTAGGGCAAGGGAAATGATAATTTATTGAGTGATGTGTCTGTGTCTGATGCTGTGTTGAGTGCTTTATCTGTATGAAATTAATCCGCCCAATAGTCCTGTGAGGTGTTAGCCCCAATTTACCAATAAGGAAACCAAGGCACAGAGAGGATGACTTGACAGAGGTCACACAACTAGTAAATGTTTGGGCTGGATTTCAAACTCAAGGGTCTGACTAAAACTCGCATTTTTTTTTTCTGAGTCAGGGTCTCACTCTATTGCCCAGGCTGGAGTGCAGGGGCATCATCATGGTTCGATGCAGCCTTGAACTCTTGGGCTCAAGTGATCCTCCTACTTCAGCCTCCCAAGTAGCTAGGACTACAGGCGTTCACCACTATGCCTGGTTTATTCTTTTATTTTTTGTAGAGATGGTGTCTGGCTGTGTTGCCCGGGCTGGTCTTGAACTCCTGGTCTCAAGTGATCCTCCCACCTTGGCCCCCAAAGTGCTGGGATTACAGGTGTGAGCCATTGTGTCTGCCCAAAACTCATGTTCTTGACCATTCTCCCACTTAGTCTTCTTTATTTCTTCAAAATGTGTTCACATTTAATCAATAAAACTTACTGAATATATAAGACACTCTGTTAGCTATGTGTACGTGGGGGAGGGAGGTAACAATGAAGAGGAAGGAAATCCTTGAAACTTTCTGTCCACTACTATCTAGTTTGGGAGTTAAGAACTATATGCGGCCAAGCAGAAAGGCATGGAGGTAGGTATCAGGAGAGGAAAGAACCTGAGTGCTTCCTATGGGTGGGTGCTTTTATAATCTCTAGCACCCTGTAAGATAGGTGGTGTTACCACCAATTCAATGGAGTTGACATCTGGTGCTCAGAGAAGCTAAACCTCTTGCGAAAGGTCAGTACAGCTAAAGTATGAGAGCAGGGGCTGTCCGTACCAGCACACTCTCTTAGGAAACTGCTAGCGAATCATAGACAGACTTAGTACTACGGAAAGGAAGAGTTTTGGAGAAATCAATACTACTTACAGTTGAGACATTATTTCACATTTATAACAATGTAAGTGATTTGCATACGTTTATCAAGGGAAACCTTAATCTATCATATACTTACTTGAAGAGTTTAATTTATTGGATGGATTTTAACCACCTATAAAAGTTTTCTCTTTACTTTTATAAAGTAGCATAATTATTGTAATAAATTTTCTCTGTAGTAAATCTTTTACTGAGAAAATTACAGAAATCCTATCTTACTGTCAATTGGTAATGCCAAGCATCCCTATTTCTCCCACTTTAAAACAAATTATAAAATTATAGTAAAATTCGGCTTTCAAATGTGTGAAGTCTTCAGCAGGAAGAACGCTGGGACCTGCAAGCGTGGCGGTACCCTGCAGAGGTAACGACACATCAATGGAATCAGCACCACAAGCTTTTTGCTGCTCTCACACATGCAGGTGCTGGTCTAAGTACTTTTACATGAATTTCTCAACATCACTGCCAGTCAGGTATTATTATCATCCCCTGTTTACAGGTGGGAAAACTGAGGCATGTGGAGAATAAGGAGGTCTTTCAAGATCACAAAGCTAGTAATCTGATTGCAGGAAACCATGTTCTTAAACACTATTATACTTTATATGCTTGGCGAAATGAACATCTTGACCAAAAAAGGATCTGTATTTTTCCTAAGTAAAATGTTTTGAAAATACCTGAAGGCTGAAGCTTATAAAAATAACATTCTTTTGGTTTGTCTACACATGGTATCTATGTGAACCTCAAAATCTCAGAGGAGCTATGGGAGAAAAGAATTCTACCAACATGGAATGGGTTGGAGTGTTTCCCATGTACTTCATCTCTTGGATTCACCCTCAGAGTCAACTTGGGCGTGATCTGGGGCATCAGTCTCCTCAGCTAGCTTTCGGGGTTGCTCTCAGTATCACGAAGC
>CAUYPO010033714.1:0-13981 GCA_963574435.1 Cheirogaleus major
GTTTCTTAGAATTGAGTAATATTCCATTGTGAGCATATACCACATTTTAGTTATCCACTCATGAATTGATGGGCATTTGGGTTGTTTCCATGACCGTGCAATAGTGAATTGTGCTGCCATAAACATACGGGTGCAGATGTCTTTAAAACAGAGTGACTTATGCTCTTTTGGGTAGATGCCCAACAATGCTATTGCTGGGTCAAATGGTATTTCTATTTGTAGCTGTTTGAGGTATCTCCAAATTCTTTTCCACAAAGGTTGCACTAATTGCAGTCCCACCAGCAGTGTAAGAGAGTTCCTGTCTCTCCACATCCTCGCCAGCATTTGTTGTTTTGGGATTTCTTGATACAGGCCATTCTCACTGGGGTTAGGTGGTATCTCATTGTAGTTTTGATTTGCATTTCTCTAATGATTAGAGATGTTGAGCATTTTTTTATATGTTTGCAGGCCATTATTCTGTCTTCTTTGGAGAAGTTTCTGTTCATTTCCATTGCCCACTTCTTGATGGGGTTGATTTTTTCTTGTTAATTCTTTTGAGTTCTAGATAGATTCTTGTTATTAGACCTTTATCATAAGTGTAGAGAGCAAATATTTTCTCCCATTCTGTGGGTTGTCTATTTGCTCTAATGTTAGTTTCCGTGGCTGTGCAGAAGCTTTTTAATTTGATCAGATCCCATTTGTTCACAGATTATTTTTAAAGAAAATCCGATGTTCAAAGTAACTGTTTACCAGAATTTGTATCACTGGTAAGTGCAAACATGTAAGCTTTCTACTTCTCCAATTCAAAATACTTAATCTGCTATCAAGTGTAAGAGCACAATCAATTATTAAATAACTATGGAAGAGTTAAATCACCGCCAAAGAAGGCATCCTTAAAAAGGCTGTTCTCAGTGTATCAAATAATTAGGCCTTCCATGCTTGCTTGTCTACTTAACAACTCCAGTTTCCATATCTGTGTAGAGTGTTTCTGTTAGAAATATAAGAGTATATGGGTGGAGCTCTTGAGAGAGTGGTTTTATTCCCATCCCTTCACCCACTGACCTATTTAAAATAAACATTTTACAGATGGAGAAACTGAGACACCAAGAAGCTGTCATCATAAAAGCCAACACAGCATATCAATGGCAGAAATGGAAGCTACACTCAAGTTCCCAATCCATGAAGTCAGTGTTTTTCCAGCCCTCTCCACTACAGACTACATAATTTCAGATACCCCTTACTCTCTGGGCTGCATATAATCTTGCTTCTCAACACAAACTCAAGTTCCTCCCAAGATTCCTGCACAATCCCTATGTTTGCTTCTGTGACCACATGACAGAACACAAGGATGGGCACTGAGGACAGAGCCAGTCCAGGGCTTGCTGAGTTGAAACCCACTCAAACACAATACAGTACAATCCACATCAGAATGGCTGAGTACCTAAACTCAGAGGTCATGAAGACTAAGTGCCAAATGAATTACAGGCAAACAATAATGATGTTATGGATACATAACTGTTGACTGACACTTTTTTCTGGTGATTGATACTGTGTGCAAAAGGATTGATTTAAATTTCAGTTGTAAAAGCAGTTGAATAGAAGGAAGCCTATTTAGTAACAATTTATAAACGCAGTAAATATCTTTTTTCTGTGGTCCACTCCCTCAACCAACAGTAGATAGGGGACCCCCAGGGATTGCAACCTTCATGTCAGGATGCTTTCAGTACTTTGATTGGGGTCGGTGAGAAGACCCTGCTGGGTCACTTAATTATGCTGTGATGTTCCAAGCCAGGAACACAGAGCTACCTCCATGCTCCACCCAAAACAAGGTGGGGCCAAGTGCTGAACGTGGCTGTCCCCATACCTACAGGCAGGCCCTGACCTGGGGCAGAGGGCAACAGTTTTATAGGTTAGAAGTCCAGGTAGACTTAACCAGGTTTTCTGCTGAGAAAAATAAAGGTGTCTTCCAGGCTGGGCTTTTTCTCATTTGGAGGCTCTGGGTACAAATCCAATTCCAAACTCATTCAGGTTGTCCACGCTCAAGTTCTTACTTCTTGGCTCCCTCCATCTTCAATCCAGCAACAGAGCATCAGATCTTTCCCATGCTTCAAATTTCTCTGATGTCTCCTTCTGCTACCAACCAGAGAAAACGTCTGCTTCTAAAGTACTCATATGATTTGATTAGGCCCACCCAGATAGTCTCCCCATCTTAAAGCCAACTGATTACTAACCTCTTGTCATGTTAATATAACATATCACCAGAGGAATACTCAGGGCAAAAATTCATGGGGCCATCTAAAATTCTACCTACATTTAGAAACATAGAGTTGGCATTTGGAAATAACTTTACTAAACTTAGGAAAATGCTGGGGCTAGAAATCTAGATTTGGGATCCATCGCCTTTTAGGTGATAAATTCATAAACTATAAATCCATGGGGAAATATGATATTACTGATTCAGAAATATCTTTTAGCAAGATATCATAAGACACAAATAGCTAGGGAAATATTTTGGATGTTTGATATTGTTTGACATTATCTCTAAGAGTAACACTGGGCCACTGTGATCTGCCATTTAGGAAGCTCAATTCCAATTTCTTTAATTTATTCTAGAAGTTATAAAATGACTAAATTAGCCTTCCTTGATTCCAACCATTTCACATTAAAAAAAAAAACCTATCTTCCAAACAATAATGAAACTGTTTGTGTATGTGTGTGTGTGTGTGTGCATGAATGTGCTTAAGAATTAAAATGCTTTATGGACTCAAATCAGTCACTGAAAGATAGGAAAAACAAAAGTTAAAAATGTCAGGCAAAAGACATAAGCACAAGATATTATCTTTTTTACCCTTATTTTTTAAAAATAAGTGGGCTCAACAGCATTAAACACATTCATTTACTATTTCTCCAAAATTAGAAATTCATTTTCAGTCATTACATCTCTTGTATTAGGATTCTGATAGTTTCCTGTAAATGAAGACAACAATAATTTGATATGTGTTTTTATTGGTTTAGAAAGCTCAGACTTTTATTTAGTCAAAACCAAAAAGATTTTTATAACTAAATTTTTCTCTGTGCTTGTAAGTTAGATTAAAGAAAAATATATGTCTTATATAGTCACTTTTCCTCTTCTCTTCCCTACCTTTCCTTCTTAGAAAATTTATCTCTGTACCTATTTGTGGTTCACCCTACTTTGCAAGTGGCTTTCTCAAGTTGTGAACAGATAAGAAACAGTATTAAAGACTTGGTTAGAGAAATTAAGAAGGCCAAAATTCCCTTTACTGATAAAGACTGGGGATGTGAGAACTGAGAAGGAGTCGACCAACCCCTCTGAGACTTCTCCCCAGAAAAGCCCAGCCTTGTTCTCATACCATCACCTGCCACTCTGTCTCAGGCACACAGAGCACTTGATTCAACTTAGCACACCTATATTAAGTGCCCAGTACATGCACTTTATCCTTCTCACTCTGCCTTCCCAATTTACCAGTAAAAATCTACTTAAAATAATGCATAGAGCAGCAGGTTTCAATATATTATGTGCACATGCACACGCATGCACAAAGTACATGCTATAGGAGTTCACATTCCTACCATTAAAAATGTTATATTAATATATTGTATTTTTGTGTGTGTCATCCCATTTAGCAGCAAATGAAGGCATGTGCAGAAAAGAATTACACTGGATTTCATAAGGACCTTTCCTTTTTTAATCGAGTAGAAATGTACATTGTCACTGGATGCTCATGTTGCTTCAGATTTCTACATGCTGCAGTTTGTGAAGATTTTAAATCAACAATGATAACTACAAAGAGGCCCTGATCATAATGGTAGCATATGTTATAGGTCATCTCGCTCCATAAGCAAAAGCAATCTTGTAGGAGATGAAACACAATATTGTAATTAGAAATAGATGGATTCAATAAATACTAAGCAGTAAAATGAAAATATTATTCGTTTAGCCATTTCCTTCTCAACAGAACCTGCAATTCTGGCTCATCTTAATATCTGACCCATGAAATTAAGATGATAAGGAATATTGAGAGAGAAGATGGAGAGAATTTAACAGGCATGGCTTTTTGGAATTCCAGTATGCTTTTTGCAACTGCAAGTTGATGCTTCCTTCCCAATACCTCAGTGGAAAACAAGAAATAATAACAGACCAAGGGACAAATGAATACAGATCAATGAATTCTGTTCATAATTCTATGAGTTGCATATTATTATATTGATATTAATGGAATCAGGCTTCGAGATCCACTGTTCCAGATAATCCCGACGAGCACAAATTTGTGTCTATATTTCCTGATTGTTTGCAACATGTTTAATCAATTTGAATATTTCTTTTAATTGAATTGGCCAAATTGGTCAAGTTAGTCCAGGCCCTGGGACCCCCTGCCTTTTTTCTTTTAGAGAAGTCTTCCTTTCCTCCCTCCCAACCAAAGAAACTTCAATAAACTCTATCTTTAATCAAGCCCATCTAATCTTCCACTAGTCTCAGTTTTGCCTCCAGGCAGCCCTGAGCTGCATGAAGTAGGCCAAACTAGTTCTCTGTTAGCTATTCTGATAGACTAAGGTGACAGAGGAAAATGCTTTTTAGGGAGGTTGCTGTTTGCATTTTGGAAAATGGATACTAAAGGCAACCCAGGGATAAGATAAGGTCAGGTTTAAATATTCAAATTACTTGGTCCCTTTTCACTGAAAAGTTGGTTTTACATGACTCCCAACTATTCTTCAAGTGCTTTTCAATGAATAATAATAATAATGATAATGTATAGCTCCTTTGTTTTCATTTTGCCAAAACTAGGCATTGTACATATTCCCTAAACTAGTAGTCAAAGTCTTGTCCAGCTTTTCAGAATTCTGCCGATAGATAGAAGCTATTATTAAGCTTATAAATCACTGAAATTTTTCTCAAAGTTTGGTTTAGGGAATTGCTCCCAACTGTGAGTGGTAAACTTATCCCCTTCTAGAAAACTCTCCTTTCTTCTAAAATACTAAAAGCATCCCTGGAGTACTTTAAGCAGACAGCTGGCCTTAGGGCTTCTAATGCCTTTGTACATTGTCACTCTCCTCAGGGGGCTTAGGACCTGGTGCACCCCTAAGCCTTGCAGCCTTCCTGGTCACCATTCCACCTGCTCAGCCCCAGGCAGGTGCAAAGCACTCCTAACCTTGCTCAGAAGCCTTCCTGATCCTCTTTGTTTTAAGGCCTTAGGGTGTGTTGTGTTCTAAGAGAGCAGCTCATATTCAGGTCCCCAGTGTCAGACTAAAGTCAGGGCATAGAAGAAGAAAATAAAAATTTGGAGCAGGTGAAGCAAGGTAAAGGCCAGGTTCAAAGGAAAAGAGTAAGTCAAGGGAGGGTCAGGGATTCTACCCTGGGCCAAAAGTGAGTCATGAATCACTTGAATCCCTGGATGTGTGACCAGGTATCAGGAAGAAACTGGAGATCAGGGTATGGCAAAAAAAAAGACTGCAATGGGAGTAAGGAAACCTAGGTTTTAATCTCACTGTACTCTGGGTCTCAATTTCCTTATGTGGAAAATGAAGTTCTGCAATGAAATTATCTCAATCATCTAAATAATGTGACTCTAGGAAGACCACACAAATAGTGTATTAGTCAGGGTTCTCCAGAGAAACAGAACCAATAGGAGATGAGAGAGAGAGAGAGGAGATTTATCATAGGATTTGGCTCACGCAATTATGAGGGTAAATTCCACAATCTACCATCTATAAGCCGGAGACCCAGGAAAGCCAGTCATGTAATTCAGTTCAAATTGAAAACCTGGGAAAAGGTGGGCAAGGGGGGACGATGGGGTAAGTTCTGGTCTCAGTCTGAAGGCCTGATATGTTTGAATGTGACATATAGGCCATGTCCTATATTGCACAGAATATATGAAGAGAAACAAGGAAACTGCAGACAGAGCTGAGATGCAATACAAAATGCAAGAGATGGAGAAATCAACATTAACTAAGTTCCTGACTTTTGGTTCATGTTATACACTCAATGTGGGCCACCTGAGGCTCTGTTCATTTCACTGCATTCTTTCAGGGACTCAGGCTAATGGGAGATTTATCTTGACACAGGCTTTCTAGACCACTGAGACAGAAAAAGGAAAGGTAGAAAATTGCACATTGGCTCTAGTTTACACCCCAAAGTGACAATGTCACATCTGCTTACATTTCATTAGCAGTACCAAGTCACAAAGCTCTAATTTCAAAAGGTGTAAGAAAGTGAAATCTGCTCTACTGTATGTCCAGGGGTGGAAAATTTAAATATGCCTTCTACGCCACCCTTAGGTTCTTTACCTTCCAAATATAAATATGTGCAAGTCTTTTCCTTCTTCAAAAAGTATACATGCACACACAAATGCAGACACACACATAAAGAACTCAAACAAACTCCTTCAAAGTTCTGTCCATCTCTCTGTCTGCCCTCTCTTCTTTTCACATGCAGGTTTCTGAAAATAACTGTAGGCATTTGCTGCCACTACTTTCTGCTTCTCACAACTATCTCTTCTTAGTTTCTAATTCTTCTTTGAAAATATTCTTACCATGGTCACCAGTGACCTATGAGTTGCTAAATTCAATTAACAATTTGCAGTCTTTAATTTACCTGCTTTCTCTGTACAGGATGTGCAGATATAAATTTTTCACTAACCTCATCATTTTCTACAACTTTAACTTCAGCAACACCATTGCTTCCCTCCAATCTCCTTGTCATTTCCTTCTCCTTTCCCTTCTTCTCACTTTGTACACCCATGCACAGCCTCCCTAAGTTATTACATCCTTTCCCTTGGCTTCACTTATTTCCCAAACCCCTATGACTCCCAAATGCACATCCCTGCCCCAAATCCCTCTCCCAACCAGAATAACTAACTGCCTACTAGAAATCTCCATCAGAGAGCCCTGTAAGTTCTTCACGCTTAATATCTCCACAACAGAATTTATCACATTTTCCACTCGCCTTATGTCATAATTCAGTGAATTATACCATTTCTCAGTCTCCAACTCAAAAATATGGGAGTCATCTGTAGCTTCTTTCTTTCCTTCTTCAGCCCTATATTATCGGTTACCAAGTCCTTGTGATTTCTCACTTGCTTTACTACAACAGCCTCCTAAAGGTTCCCTGCCACCAGCACTAGCCCCCTGAATCTTGTTCTTCACAGATGATAAGAGTCATCTTTCTAAATATAATTCTGTCACTCCCTTGCTCAAAACCCTTCAGTGCTTTTCCATGTCCTTAGGCTATGGTCCAACACCCTTCTTGTGGTCTAAAAGGTCTTCAAGATCTGCCCATGATTGCTTCACCAGTTAGTTTTGTTGCCTTGGCTCTCTCCTGTGAATTTCAGCTCTACTGAGTTACTTATATGCCCCAGAATAGCACCTTATGATTCAAATCTCCATGTCTTTGAGCAGGCAGCACTTAATATTAATAAATATCTTTCTTTCTTATTCTCTGCCTGGTTAACTCCTTTGAAACTTAGCTCGTCTATCTTTCTTTCCAGGGAGTCTTCTCTGATTCTCCCAGTTCTGATAGGTATCGCTGCTATGTGTTCTAAGAGCATCTTTAGATTGCCACACTCATGATAGTAAGTTATCGCAATTATATTTTTATATTCAACATTTCAGTTTTCTTCCCTACTATAAGTTCTATAAGGACGGACACAGTTTCACTTGTTTTTGTATACTTGGGATCTACTACAATGCCTAACATATATTAGGAACTGAATAAACACACAATAAATGAATTAAAAAATAAATCCCCATATTCCTATTGTAACAAAATTATGGAACTGTGCTCAAGGAGGTAGAAAGCAAGGAGGAAAAGTCCAGCACATTAATATATATATTCATTCTTAGGCTTATATATTAATATGTATAATTGGCCTATATAATTACTCAGCAGTGGTGCCCTCTGCTGGATCCCTGGGTATTTCATGCTACACTTTGCCCTGTGATACTTTTCTTTCTTTTACCTTTGAGATTCAGTTTGAGGGACAAGTGACTTACCTTATACTACTAAGGGTTCAAATTCTTCAGAATTGTGTGTCAACTTGTTTTTATGAAATAAACACATATCTATCTACTGAAGACCTACTGTGTTGTTTTCCCTGAAGATGCAAAGCTCCTATACTCAAGGAGTTATAGCCTAGACAGGAAGCTAAGTTTTCAGCTGAATGAAGGAGCACTTCCATTGTGTAAATGTATAAGGAAACACTGGGCAAAGAAACAGCATTACAGAATAGCAAGAAGTTGAAAGATGATACTTGCACATCTCAATCTGAGTCTCACAGAGCAAATGTTCAGCATTTACCTTTCTTTTCTGTGACTTCATTTCCTCATCTGCAAAATGTATAAAATAATTAAAATGTGGGTTATAATAATGATAATAATTACATGAAATTTAATTGAAATAAAAGCAGTTTATAGTAATGGTCACCCTTTATTGAACAATCACTTAAATGTAGTATGAATTTTACATTCTTGATTTTATTTCATTCTTACAACAACCCAATGTAACATTATAATCTCCATGATACCAATGGAGAAACAGTGGGTCAGAGAGTTCAACTAACACCCAACATCACACAGCTGGTGAGTGGCAGAGCTGGGATTCAAATTCAGATTTGTATCACCCTAAGTCCAGGACTGCTACGTACTACACTATTCTGCCTAGCTTTGAACTATCATATAAATGTAATTTATGTGTTCAGCCATTCATATTTAATCATTTTGATGAAGTAGAGCCTATGCTATAAGTGAAAGTTATCAATTAACCAAATTGCCTGATTTTTCCATCTGTAAAATGAGTGAGTTGGATCATACTAAATGAGACATTGCATATCAAGCACTCTGACTCTGTCCAGTCCATGATACAGAGTAAGTATTCAAAATGCTAGCTTTCATTATTGTTAATATATTGTTACTAAGTTACTTTCTCTATCGACTTTCTATAATTCTGTGACATTTCATACACATAGAATTTTGTCAAAGGGCTACAGTAACACAGCATAAGATTTATATAAAAAGATACAAACCCATAAGCTAGGCACTTATTTATGGAGATTTTGATGGCAGAAATAGCTCTTTGGGACCCTAAGAAACATACGTTCAGGTAAGCCACCACAATTATCCAGAAACCTTGTTACCATTTTGCAGGTCATAAGGATCTTCTCCCCAAGTCTTCTAAATAATCCAGGCTCAAAATTATTCTCCAGCTAATTGGGAACACAATATGTTCATGCATTTCTCAGTGGACTCAATGCTACTGGAAGGGTAATTTGTACATTTTGTTTATCTAGTGGGAAGAGGGTCATGGAATTGCTCTGTTGAGACCACCCTATTCCATGATCACCGAAGTACATTGAAAAATACCAGCCTCAAAATTCTCATTTGCTGTAGGCTGGTAGCCACACTATCCTTCTCGTTTAGTAAGCTTAGCCCATGGGCTGTAATAAAGCAGGCAGAGATAAACGAGCACTGTTTTCCACCTGGAAATTCAGGTAGACGAGCAAGAATTCAAGGAGTATAGCAAGACTTTAGGGCCTGGTATGCATCAAAATCTAGGGCATACAGGATGGATCATCATGAAAGTTAATGCTATGCAGAAGAAGTCATAAAAGGCAGGAGTTGAAACATCATACAGGGCTCCTTCCAAATACAAGCTTTGTTTATCCCACAACCTTGAGAGTATAGGTATGATTAACCCCAGTTTCTAGATGAGGAACTGAGCTTCAGAGAATTCAAGTGACTTGTCAGAGGTTATAATATTAGTAAGAGTTAGATAATTGATAAAGAAGATAGATAATTGAAAGTGTACAAATATTATATTGATTTTGAGAAATATTTAAACAAAGTGATACTAGAGAGTAATTAAGGTGAGGGTAACATTAGCTAAGATGGAGTGCCTATTAGTTATATATTATCACATAACAAGTTATCACAAATTTAGCAGCTTAAAATAACACATATTTATTATCTCACTGTTTCTTTGGGGCAGGAGTCTAGGCACAGCTTAGCTTAGCTGGGTTCTGTTATTAGGGTCTTATAAGACAGCAATCAAGGTATCAGCTAAACGGTATTCTCATCTGGATGCTTCCAGGTAACTTAAGGGAAAATTCTATTGTTGATTGTGCTATATATAATCAAACCATAAAAAGGTGGTTGTTTGATACATTCTTTTTAATTATATATTTTTCATCTTCCTGAAGGCTATGTTGAGATTAGGCAGGGCATCCTAAAGTGTGTTCTGTGGTTGCACCAGCACTAAAGTTACCCTTGACTTTTGCTCTTTTCAAGTTTTGCTGAATTCACCATTTCAATCAAACCCTGAGAGAATCTAGGTTCCACAAATGATGGCCCTTCCTCTAGAATTATGCTGGACAGAAAACTTCTAAATTTTAATTTTTAATTTGTTTTTAAAATCTTATATATCAACCAATGTATTAATATTTTTACAACTTCATGAACAAACTGAGCACATATAAATGGCTGTTTCTGTTTTTTGTCTCAGCCTAATATGTCATGTTTATATGGTACAAGTACCTACTTCTGAGACAAGGTGACAATTCAATGAGTAACTGAAGCCTTCAAGGTTGTGAACATCTCTGCAAATGAGATTATTAGGGACTCCCTAGTCTGATATATCTACTATTCTCACATTTCCCTCAGATAATTCAATAATTAAATCTTTTGAATGGAATATCAAAGAATTCAGAATCTCTAAGGAAAAGATTTCCATTCCAATAAATTCATTCTAAAGAATATTGCTTACATAGAAATAGATTTCAAAAGAGAATCTGGGCTTTCAAAAATAGCACTGCATTGATTTTCTTCACATTTTCTGGATTCGTAAATTATCTTTTACTATAAGAAAATTGCCAAGGTGTTCAGAATTTGAGGAAGAGTTTGGGATTTGAGATTAGATTAGACTTGAAATCTAACACCAAAAGTTCTGATTTTACTCAGTTTCTTTATATGTAACATGTGAATAAATATCCACCACAGGATTTTTATGAGAATTTGGGAGCTTTTTACTAGAATTCATGAGAATTAAGTAAAACTATAAATGTAACAAACATAATAGAAAATTGATACAATAACAGTAATAAATAACAAATATAAAGTTTATGAGATCATGATTGGTATCACATGAGATTTTGAAAAGCCATAATTATAGTTCTTTATATTATAGCTTGAAGCCAGATAGGGCCAGACAGAAAACTTTGCCTCTGCAAATGGGGTTTTGTCTATTCAACTGGTTGTTATCCTCAACTCTCATCTTGGCAATTTCTCTGACCTTCTTATACCTGGCCTAGCTACATCCATGACTCGATTCCTCCTTATCCTCATTCCACGATTCCTGACAACTCTTCCCACCACTACTCTCCCTTCTCCCCACTCCTACTCCCTTGGATGAAAGAAGCTGAAGAAAGCTGATCTTATCCTAGCTCACCTGGAAAGACCTCTGCTCCCCCATCAGTCATTGTGAGGCAACATCCACAGCCTGTGGGGGAATTTCTCTCCCTTTTGATAAACAATGAAAATTTGGTTTCCATCGAGTTCTAGTAAAAGGAAAATTAATCTGAAGTTTACAGAAGCAAAAATAAAGAAAACCTCGTGTGTTGTGTCAATTTTTATGGATTGCCTATGCCATATTATCTTGAAGTATGTTTTTAAGGTATTGGCAGGGAGTGGGAGAGAGACTCCTAATTTATACAAACCCTTTAATTACAAAACAGGCATGGTTTTTTGATGATTTCCAAGAACAGGTTCCTGGATGGTCTTATGATTAAGTGAAAAAATGGTAAGGTGGGACAATGTGAAGCCTGTTGAATTTTTAGCTCAGTCCATCACAAACAAGAGTCAGAAAGAGAGAATGGGAAAAAGGGAGAAATAATGGTAGAGTGTTAAGAATTTTGAAGTCAAACAGACCTGACTTTGATCTCCTGGATAACTGTAACTTTAGACAAGATACTTAGGCTCTCTAACCTGGAGATTCCTCTAGAAAATGATGATGATAATAATAATACCTATTTCATAGCAGTATTAAATGAGATAATATATATAATGACATTCAGCATAATTCCAGGAGGACATAGCACTATTATTATTTTAAATGGTCCTCAGTAATTTTTATCTGACTTTTAAGGAATTTGATGGGTGCCACAAACTATAGAAATTTATGATTATATTGAATAAGGCCAATCAAATGCCACTATCTTTAGAAGCTATAGTATCTGAAAAAAGAGAAAATCAATAAGAAATATGGTAGGAGATATTACAACCTCATGTATTCTATTTGAATTTTAACTTATTATTCATTTAAAACCTTTGATAAGGTAATAAAAAGCCCTTAGTATAACAAATAGCACGATCTTTTTACTGTTCTCATAACAGAATTTCTGGCTTCTTTACAAAGAAATGGAACTAATTTTGAGACAGATGTTTTGTGTGAGTGTTTATTATGCTTATATATATCTTAGTTATAAAACAACAAAGCCAGGGAACCACTGAGAATAAGCAGGATGGCAAGGTTTATACAGCTAATGTAGTAATTAGAGCCACACTAACAGATTTGGGGGAGGAATTTGTTGTAGTTATGTGTTTTCAATGATTTTCCATCACACTTCTGTCTCTTTATGTCAGGTTCACCCAATTTTTCACCATGTCCATGACAGATGATATTTATTAAGTTTCAAATTTAAGGGTCACCTATACCCAGTGTATCTCTCAAGATACTTATAGCAAAGCTTTTCTCCAGTCTCTCTTTGTTCCCAACCTCCACACTTTTATTTCCTCACTGAGATTGGAATCCCAGTCACTGAACTCTCCTGAATTTCTTTCTCATGACCTTCTTCCCACCATTTGGGCTTTAATTTTTCTACCTGGTTGTTGACTTAGTTTAAACTCTAGGATCCCAACCCCTTGTAGTCCCACTTTGACTCAAAGCCAGTCTTATTCAGCCCTCCTTCTTTTATTAGATGAACACAGCAATAAAATAAACCCAAGATGACATTATTAAATGTCATATGATAGACATAGACATAAAAAAAAAGTTGCAAGTAATTCCTACACTGTCATTATCCCTTGTACCAGGACATTTCTAAGTTTATAGCAAAGTGCACAGTATTTACAGGGAATATGCATTAAAGAGAAATCCTCTCCCTTAGAGAAGTTTACTGTCTTGTTGAGGAAATTAGATTCAAACATAAAGAAGTTGAAAACTGCATATAATATTGAAATAAGATTTAAGTATAATTGAGGACTTTAGCTTCTGGACAAATTTATGCTCCAGGCTGAAACAACAACAACAAAACAATGACAAAATTCTTTTTAAGCATTGTTTTGACAATATTGAACATCAGGCAATGAAGGACAGTGATCCCTGAAAAGCAGAAAACAAATAAAGTGATCCCCAAAATTGTTCCAACTTATACCCTTACGAGAGTTTCAAATTATGGTGCAGGTGGGGGAAAGAATAAAAAGTAATGAGATAGAAGCAGTAATAAGACTTCCATCCACAAAAAAGCCCAGAACCCATTGGCTTCACTGTTGAATTCTACCAAGAATTCAAATAAGAATTAATACCAATCCTACTTACCCTATTCCAAAAAATTAAGGAGAAGGGAATACTACTCCCAAACTCATTCTATGAGGACTCTATCACCATGGTACCAAAACCAGACAAAGACACAGCAAAAAAGAGAAAACTATAGGGTAATATCTCTGATGAACATAGATGCAAAAATTCTCAACAAAATACTAGCAAACAGCCTCTGTGGAAAGCAATATGGAGATACCTTAAAGCGATTCAAGTGGATCTACCATTTGATCCAGCAATCCCATTACTGGGCATATGCCCAAAAGAACAAAAATCACTCTATAAAAAAGACACCTGCACTCGAATGTTTATAGCAGCACAGTTCACAATTGCAAAGTTGTGGAAACAACCCAGGTGCCCATCAATACATGAGTGGATCAACAAAATGTGGTATATGTATAC
>CAUYPO010033720.1:0-44526 GCA_963574435.1 Cheirogaleus major
ATTTAAACTATGATACTCAAATAGTTGTAGTGTTCACCAAGGATTGGCGGGGGGAGACCCACATCTTAGGGATGTGACATACATTGTTGGGGGGAAGGGATTACCTCTAACCCTTCTTAGGGAGAGGCAAAGGCAAAGATATACAATGTATCCGAAATGTAAAAAAAAAAAAAAAAATCTTTTATTGGGTGGTGGACTGGTGGGAGGGGGGAGGAGGGGAAAGGTGTATATTTACATAATGGGTGAGGTGCGCACCACCTGAGGGTTGGACACGCTTGAAGCTCTGGCACGGCGGGGCGGGGGAGGGGTGGTAGGGGCAATATATGTATCCCTAACAATACTTGTACCCCCATAATAAGAGGAAATAAAAAAAATAAGAAAACAAAGACTCGCAAACAACACTGTCATACACCAGAGCAAATATGTGGAGGGTCAAAGTATCTCAAAATTTGGAGCTGATACAAAGGTCATGAAGAACTGTGTGCTTCTTTGCCTTTCTCTATTCAAGGTGTAGTGGGGGTTTCATTTCCTTTTGAATTTTCTGCCATGAAATGCATAAAGCTGCAGGATTTCCTCTTGATATAAAATTTAGTTTAGGTAGAGTGAAGAGAAAAGCATGCACTAAGGAAGCTAGAAAAGATAAACACCCTTAAACCCACAATGACAATTTCTTGCTCAGAGAGTTGATCTACAGACCACATATTTACCTCTGAAAATGACAGGAAATTATAGGATAGGAAATTATACCAAACTTATACTTTGGGAGGCGTAACAAGAAGAATAAAAAGGGAAGTGCAGCATAATTTTTCTTATGGAAAAATCCTTCAGGTTAACCCAGATCTCATTTCCTATAGCTCATGTCTAGAGAGTTCTTAAAGGAAACACACCAGCCCCAGGACTCAGAATAGCTTGTAATTAATTATCATAAAAATAATAATTGCAAATGAATAGTAATAATGATAATTATATGTTATGGTTAAACCATGAGACAGAAATAAATGCATAAATATTTTACATTGGGGGGAGTTAGAGAGTTCTTTTTTATCTTTTCATAAACAGATTTCTAAAGTATCGTTGAGCCATGTATAAGGTGAACAAAAAATGTGCATGAAAGTCCAAAAAACAAAATATGAAAAAAAAGGGAAGGAAGATGAGAAGGAGACAAAAGCCAGTGTAAAAGTGGAAAACATGCAAGTGGCTTTCTCTACATTGTCATTCCATGATTAATCTTGTGACCACACAAAACTCACTCCTAAAGACAACCAACCAGTTGGGAAGGGGAGATTTCAACCAAGCAAGGGGTAATTGATTAAGAATTTCTTTAATCTGATAATTTATCTGGAAATATAGCTGAGAAAAAAAACCCATGAAATTGGACCTTGTTATAATAAACAAGATAATGTGCATATATAATTTAGGAGAGGGATAGACTTATGGGGGTGCTTTAGACTCAATGTTTGTGCCCTCCTCCAAATTCATACTTTGAAATCCTAATCCCCAATACATTGTTATTATTTTGAGATAGGGCCTTTCAGAGGTGATTAGCTCATGATGTTAGAGACTTCATGAATGAGTTTAGTGCCCTTATAAGAGATCCCAGAGAGCTCCCTTCTCCCTTCCAACCCATGAGGATACAGAAAAAAAAAAAAATAGTCATCTGTCAACTAGAAAGCAAGCCCTCATCAGACATCAAATCTGCTAGACCCTTTATCTTGGATGTCCTAGTTTCCAGAACTGGGAAAAATAAATTTCTGTTCCTCATTGGCCACCCAGTCTATAGTATTTTATTGTAGAAGCCCAAACAGTATAAGACAGGGAGATAATGAATTTCTCTTCCAGGAACTCAAAATCAAGTAAGACAAATTACAATATGAGACATATTGTTCTAAGTGCCTCAATGAAGATATAGAAGTTAAAACTTGTAATGAGAGATTAGGAGAGAAATGGAAAGGTTTAATTCTTGGTAGACAGCTAGATTGAGAACTCCTAGATATGAGGGTGAAGAGAATTCTAGGTGGAAAAAAAATTACAAACAACATTAAACCTTTGATGAAGTATATGTGGAACCACAACATGGGCGGTGTCCGGTAATACAGGGTAAAAGTGGCACTAGTTTGGAAAAATAGATCTTGGGATGATAAATGGCTTTGAGAGCCAGGAAAACCACTGAAGGATTTTGAAACTTTCTATCTTAAATCTCATGGAGATTATTTTGACAAAAGTAGACATAGTGTTTTGAAATGAGAGTCTACAAACCAGGAAGTCAGTTTGAGAAATTACTGAAATACTTTAAATAAGACATAGCAAGGATTTTTTTTTTAAAATGGTCAATATACTAACACACATAAAAATATATTTTCTTTATACCGAGACCAGTCACAATTTATGCTCAGTCATTAGGACTCCATGAAGTCAAACCCACAATGTCCCGATTACAATCCACATATATTGAGGTCTGCAGCATGTATGATAATAGTGCCCAGATCACTTGAAAAATAACTAGCAAAACAAAAGGAAATGTGGGATGAAAAATGGAGCTCAGTTTGGTTAGTTGAGTTCAAACTTGGCTATTTTCTTTACCCTCTGCTTTCTATCTCTAAAAGCCCCTGCCTGTCATGTTAAGTGTACATTTACTTTTGGTGCATAATTGAAGGAATGTCTTTCATTTCTCACAGTGTAGAATGATGTACCCAGCCCATTCATTAACCTGACAACGGATGGGAAATAGAATCATCCATCCAGGGAGCTATCCACACCACCTTTGCCCACCCCAGAAAAGGGCAATTCCTTTACTTTCCAGCATTGATTTTCCAGAAAATAATTGTTTCTATTTCCAAAGTGAGGTTAGATCCATCTATATTTTGCATGCCTAGAACCTGACACTGATTTGGGATTTGGGGAGAACACAGGAGAAGGAGGTTGGTTCCCCTGCCATCTCAGGATGGACTCTTTGTGACCCCCTCCCCCACAGTGTGGTTTCTCAGAAGATGAGGGATAACATACCTCAGACATGAGATGAAACAACATGCCTTAGGAGAGCCTTTCTAAGATCCTGTGCATCTATGAATTACATATATTCAACTCTGGATTTAAAATGTCTTGTCACTGCTCAAAAGGTATCTCACATTCAGGCAATGCTCAATTGATTGAAAATTCCCAAGTGTGCTGTGTCTAGTCATCTCTCATTCTTGCACCATTGCATCATGTCTGTCTCACTGAGTAGGATGTTCTTTCCCAAGCCATCTCACTTCTTTTCCTAGCTAACTTTTATTTATTATTTAAACCTTTATTTTGTTGACACTTCTTCCAGTAAAGCTTCTGAAATTCCCAGAAGGATACTCTCTCTTGGACTATCAGAGTCCCTTGGTCTTAAATCAACTGTAGCCCTACTTTAAGATTTTTCTACTAGAAATTACATCGCTGATGGCAGGGACACTAGGGTGTGTGTGTCTCTGTGTGTGTGTGTCTGTCTGTCTCTGTGTGAGAGAAGCAGGGGAGGGGAGAGACAGTCTAGTTCATGGGAAGACTTTTATTCAAACAGGATACTCTATAGGTATTTTTTAAAATCAAAATTGAAAATAAAATTAATGGCATGAATGCAAATAAAGATCATCTACCCTGTGGGACTGTTATAGAAACTGAAACAAGCACTTGTAAAATTGGAAAATAAAAGAGAACCCAGTAAAAAACTAACCAAGGTATGATTATCATTCTTCTTGTTAAAAAAAAAATATATATATATATATATATATACATATATATATATAAAGGACTGCCAGACATCCAGTTTCCAGTCCAGCATAAAAGGAGCTTAGAAGTTGTCACTTCATCCTATTCATAAGTAAAAAAAAAAAAAAAAAAAAAGGTTGAACAAACTGAAAAAATCAGCTACTCCCTCAGAGGGGTAAGGTCACAGGGCAAACGGACCTAAAAATTGGGGACACAGAGAGGCAGATACAGAGAATCACAACATATTTGAGCAGAAACCTCCTTGAAAACAAGTGCCAGGGCAGGAAAACTTGAACTGCAATTGACAAATTGTAGGAGGCTCAGTCTGGACAACTCTGAGAGTGAAAAACTCCAGGGGGATCCAGTCACAGGGAGACTTCCACACTATTGAGAGTTTTAGCACCAGGGCCTCTGCTAGGTGTTCAAAGCGAATATCAGAGAAAAATCCCTTTGTGCTCACAGCAGGGGGATAGAAAAAGAAATCATTTTGAAATATGCCCGAACATTCTGATCCTAACAAGGCCTTCTGCCAGGAGAAATTACTTTGCCCATGCCTAGCCTGCTGGAGTTTTGTCAGAGCCTAACCTAACTAGGGGAAGAGAAATATTCAACTCTGGCAAAATCTAAATGTATGTTGGGGAAGGAAAATACTCACCTCTAGCTCATTCCAATTATCCTGTCTCACCTAAGGGGAGAAAAATATGAGAAGCCCTAGTGAAGTGTACATACCATGAACTGGTGAAGTTTATAATCCCATGGTCAAATTATAGGACTATCGAATGTCTCTACTCCCCTACATCTTACCACTACCTTACTAAAGGCCTATTACCACATTGTATTTTATCCAGTACATTATATCTTCCTTTCAATAAAAAATTACAAGATATACAGTTTGTATAAAGCAAAAAACAGTCTGAATGGACTGAACAAGCACTAGAACTAGTGGAAGATGTGGAAGGAATGTTGGGTTTATCAGACCAGGAATTAAAACAACACAAAACAAAAATATGATTAATAAACTAAGAACTTTAATGGAAAAAGTAAACTGTGTGCAAGAACAGATAGACAATATAAGAAGAGAGATGGCAATTCTAAGACAGAATTAAAAAAGAACGCTGGTCATCCAAAGCACTGTAACAGAAATGAGGAATGCCTTTTATGGGCATAGTAGTAGATTTGACATGATGGAGGGAAACATCTCTGAGCTTGAGGAGCTAGAAACTTGGCACTAGAAACTTCCAAAACTGAAAATTAAGGAAGAACAAATTAAAGTAAGTGGAAGAAAAAAATATATAAAAATTAATAGAGCAAAAATTTAAAACAGGAAGTCAATAAAGAAAATCAGCAAAAAATAAAGTTTTCCTTTGGAAAGATCAATAAAATCAATAAGCTTCTAGCCAGGCTAACTAAGAAAAAAAGATAGGGGCACACACTACTAATGGTAGAAATGAAAGAGGGAGCATCACTACAGATCCCATGAACCTACAAGGTTAATAAAGGAATATTATGAGAAACTCTATGCCCACTAATTTAATAAGATGAAATTAACCAATTTCTTGAAAGTTACAATCTTCCAAAACTCACACAAGAAAAAATAGACATTCTGAGTAGACCTGTATCTATTAGAGAATTTAAGTTAATAATTAGTAACCATCAAAAACAAAAACCACCAGGCCTAGACATGTTCACTGGTGAATTCTATTAAACATTTAATGAAGAAATTATAGCAATTCTCTGCATTCTCTCTCAAAAGATAGATGCAGAGGGAATACTTCCTCACTCATTCTATAAAACCAGCATTAACCTAATACCAATATCAGAAAAAGACATTACAAGGAAAGAAAACCACAGACTAACTCTTTCACAAACATAGTGTAAGTACCTCTATAAACTATTGTCAAATGAAATTTAACAATATATCAAAGGACTTATACAATACAAATAAATAAGTTTTATCCTAGGTATGCATGGTTGGTTTTATATTACAAAATTAACAATGCAATTTATCATAACAGACTAAAAAAATCACATGATCATATTAATAAATGCAGAAAAAGCATTTGACAAAATATAACATCCATACATGATAAAAATTCTCTATACTGGGAATAGAGAAGAATCCTCAATTTTATAAAGAACATCTACAAAACCATCTATAGCAAACATTGTATCTAATGATGAGAAACTAGAATCTTTCCGATGATGATCAGGAACAAGGCAAGTATGTCCCCTCTCTCCACTCCTTTTCATCATAACAGAAGTCCTAGTTAATGTAATAATATATGAAAATGAAATAAGACATATACCCTGTGGAAACAAAGAAATACAACTATCTTTTTTCACAGATGACATGATTATCTTTTGTAATTTACAAAAATATTCCTGTAACTAAAAACTGATTATAGTAAGTTTCAGGATACAAAGCTAAAACACAAAGGTCAATTGCTTTTGTATATGCTAGCAATGAAGAATTTGAGTTTGAAATTAAAAACACAATATCACTTACACTAGCATCCCACAAAATGAATTACTTAGGTATAAATCTAACAAAAAATATATAAGATCTATGAGAATTACTACAAAACTCTGATGAAAGACATCAAAGAAGAACTAAATAAATGCAGAGATATTTTATGTCCATGAATAGGAAGACTTGATATTGTTAAGATATCAGTTTTGTCCAAATTAATCTATAGATTCAATGAAATACCAATCAAAACCCCAACAAATTATTTTATGGATATTGACAAACTGATTCTAAAGTTTATATGGAAAGACAAAAGACCCAGAATAGCTAACAAAATATTGAAGGAGAACAAAGTTTGAGACTGTTACTACCTGGCTTCAAGACATACAGTAATCAAGAGACTGTGGTATTCACAAAAGAATAGACCAATAGAGGCCAGGCGCGGTGGCTCAGGCCTATAATCCTAGCACTCTGGAAGGCTGAGGTGGGACTATTGCTCAAGGTCAGGAGTTCGAAACCAGCCTGAGCAAGAGTGAGACCCTGTCTCTACTGAAAATAGAAAGAAATTAATTGGTCAACTAAAAATATAAAGACAAAATTAGCTGAGCATGGTGGTATATGCCAGTAGTCCCAGCTACTAGGGAGTCTGAGGCAGAAGGATTGCTTGAGCCCAGGAGTTGGAGGTTGCTGTGAGCTAGGCTGAAGCCAGAGCACTCTAGCCCGGGCAACAGAGTGAGACGCTGTCAGAAAGAAAAAAAAAAGAATAGACTGATAGATCAATGGAACAGAATAGAGAGCCCAGAAATAGAATAGATCCTTATAAATATAGTTAACTGATCTGTGACAAAGAAACAAAGGCAATACACTAGCAAATGTAATCTTTCAATAAATGGTCGCAGAAAAATTGTGCATAAACAGGCAAAAAATTGAATCTAGACACAGACCTTATACTTGCCACAAAATTTAACTCAAAATGTATCACAAGCCTAAACATTAAATACAAAACTGTAAAATGCTTAGAAAATACAATAGAAGAAAATCTAAATGACATTGGTTTAGTATGCTGATGCTGATGCCTTTTCAGGTACAACACCAAAGGTATGATCCATGAAAAAAAAAAAAAGAAATGATAAGCTGGACTTCAGTAAAATTAAAAATTTCTGCTCTGTAAAAATCACTGTCAAGAGAATGAAAATATAATCCAAATGCTGGGAGAAAATATTTGCAAAAAAATATATAAAGAGCTGTTATCCAAAAATATATAAAGTGCTCTTAAAACTCAACAAAGAAACAAAACAATTAAAAAATGGCCAAAGACTTTAAGAGACATCTCACCAAATAAAATATAAAGATGGAAAATAAACACATGAAAAAATGCTACACATCATATCTCATCAGGAAATGCGAATTAAGAAAACAAAGAGATACCACTACACACTTATTGTAATGGCCAAAATCCAGAACACTGACAACACCAAATATTGAAGAGGATCTGGAACAATAGGAACTCTCATTGCCAGTGTGAATGCAAAACGGTACAACCAATTCGGAAGACAGTCTGTAAATTTCTTATAAAACTAGATGTATTCTTACTATATGATCCAACAATACCACTGTGTGGTATTTACCCAAATAAATTTAAATCTTATGTATACACAAAAACTTGTACATCTACAGGATGTTTAGAGCAGCTTTATTCATAATTCTAAAAACTTGGAAGCCACCAAGAAGCCTTTTGGTAGGTGAATGGATAATTAAACCATGGTAAATCCAGATAAATGGAATATATATAATTCAGCACTAAAAATAAATAAGCTATTAAGCCATGAGAGAACATGGGTAAACTTAAATGCATATTACTAAGTGAATGAAGCCAGTATGAAAAGGCTACTTACTCTATGATTCCAGCTATATGACACTCTGGAAAAGGCACAACTACAGAGAAAATAAAAAAGATTAGTATTTGTTAGGGATTAAGGGAGTGAGGAATGAATGGGTAGAACACAGAGGTTTTCAGAACAATGAAACTGTTCTGTACTACAATTGTGGATACATATCACTATATATTTGTGAACATTGATGGATTTTGACAAATAATAATTATATATAGTATACATATATGTTTGTAGATATGATATATATCATATCTATGATATATATATGTATATTTGTTTATTCATTCATCAAAAGTGAACTCTAATGTAAACAACAGGCTTGGGTGATAACAATGTGTCATTGTAGGTTTATCAATCGTAATAAATATACCACCCTAGTGTAGTATATTGATAGTTACAGAGTTTGTGTGTATGTGCATATGTGGGAAACAAGAGAGGAGGTATATGGGAATTCTATTATTTCTGTTCAATTTTGTAGTGAAGTTAAAACTATCTAAAAATAAATTCATAGTGAAAAAGGGACTGCCATTGTTTATTATTGATTGCCAATTATATATCAGAGAATATGGCAGGGACTCTTTCTATATATCTTTTAAGCTTAATACATTTTAAGTATATCTATATGTAATTGTCCTCCTTTAAAAGGTGACATAACTAAGAAGACATCTATTCATTTCTTTATTCATTCTTTTATTAATTCATCCACTTATTATTTGTGTCTGCATTCATTATAATGAATGTCTGCATTGTGAGCAGCAGAGTAGGGATTGCAGATATGGCAAGAAATAAACAAAAGGATCTGGAACTTGTAAAGCTAAGTTTTTAAAAAGATGAGATGGGATTAAATGAGAAATTCCTCATTGTATTATTTAATTATTATTGTAAATATTTCAAGGAAGACAAAGTTTAGGTAACAAGATGTAGTTAGTTGGGCAGGGTAATGGGTAAGTTGACCCTTTCAGGATCAGGTGACTTTTGTGCTGAAATCTGAAAGATAAGCGAACGTTATTCAGGTTGTGGTGAGAGAATGGGTGACAGTCTATGCAAAAGAAATGTCATGTGCAAAGGTCCTGAGAAAAAGATAAACTTGAAGCCTATGTGGCTGAAACGTGGAGAGGGATCCAGGGGTGAGCCAGGCTGAGAAGGCCAGCCCAGTTCAAAGCAGAAAGGACTCCACGCTGGAGGAACTCTTCAAGTGATTTCAATGTACAATCAAGGTTAAGAACAACTGCCCCAGAAATATACAGACATGGGTTGTAATACCAGCTATGAACACAACCCTGGTGGTGACAGCAACATAATTTATATGGCTCTTTAGTTTTCTCATCTTTAAATGAGAATGAAATAACTACTTTTCAAGGTCGTAGTGATAATTAAACATCGTAATGAGTGTGGAAATCATTAGCTCATTATCTAACACATAATGGGTAGCCAATAAATATCAAGGATCATTCTTTAATCATTCTTTAGGGTTTGAGGTAATTTCCTCTGCAAAAATAATCTAAGGAAAAAAGGTATAAGAGTTTCATTAGCTAGAAACATTTATTCTCCATTCTCTGATTGGCTCTTGTTTGAGAAAATATATTTAGAGATGAGGATAGCAATGAATGGTAAACTAGCATCATAGGGGTATAGGAACATTACAGAAACTTTATCATAGTAAGATCTGAACTGTAACTATGTGACAATTCTATTGGTCTATTGGAAAAATGATAATTATGTGTCAAGTTGCATTAACGTTATTGCATTCTCTCCAGAGTATTTGATAATTAACTTGTCGTTATCAAGTCTATAGTGAAAATCACTTATATTGAAGACTTTTACCAGGAAAAGAATCTCAACTGAAGTTCTAATTGGTCCTCTTCAGGCATGTCAAAAAGTTAGCATGCCGGGACTTTCATTTCTCTAGCATCTAACATAGGCTTCCTATAAGGGGCAAGGAACTGAACACTGGGTACCAGTATGTCCCCAGAATACTTAACAGATGTTAATATTTAACAGATGTTCCTGGCAGATGCTGTTTTCCCCCATACAGGTGACAGTTTGGGATATTCTTCTTTCTTCATAACTAGCTAAGTTCTTTGAAGGAGGACATGGGAGTGACCATACGACTTATCCTGGAAAATGAGTCAGTGGCCCTGAGAACATTTACTATAAGAGAAAGCACAGGAGCACACGGTAAATATTGTGTGACCATAAATGGCATCTGTGAAAACAAATACCAAGGTAGCAAATATAAAACCTTTGCAGAATCAGCCAATGATGACTGCTGAGTGGAGATTTAAACTCAATAATAAATCCAAGGTTTTATTGGCTGGGATTTTCTAAGAACAGACAGATTATATTGTATACATGAATAAATAAAAAAATACATGAATAAAGTATTTGTCAGGATATAAATAAACAGTATTGAAAAGAAGAGTATGTGTGAGGAAATTTAAACTTAAATACATTTTGAAATGCTGTGTTCAATAAAATTAACATATTTTTTTCTAAAGAAGCCTCCAAGACTCTTCAGAAATGTTAATCTCTTGAAGCTGACTGTGATTCTTCAAAAATGGACTGACAATAGTAACATCACTGAAATATATTTGATTAGGAAATATATTTGTCTTAGATTATTTTGTCTGACTGCTGTTCCATGGAATGCAATTTAATAAATGCTAGTATAAACCATTCTTGTTGAACAATCTCTTTCTTACCAATTTTTTTAATTTAAAAAAAGGTAACTGGAAGGAAGTCAGAGATAGGCTGATGGTACAAAGATAGACAGATAAGCAAACAGACAGATACATAAACTAAAAAGAAGCCAAGGGACCAGAATTGACAGAGTAGATCTGAGACAGAGAAATGATCAGAAAGATGCATTAGCAAGTGACGAATTTAGAGATTTAGATAATCCATGCTGAGATTGCAAGGTTGTTCTTTTATGCTTCCAGAAGTTGAAGGTGAGGCTGAAAGTTCAGAATATGGATAGTGTTAAAGGAGATCTGCCAAGCCAGACATCTTCTAAGTAACTAAACAGAAAACAACTCACCATTGATCTAGGTATAAAGTTAACTTCCTTCCACTGTCTATATGTTTGCTACCTTATCTATATATTAGAAAGACAGTGTTAGTCCTCATTCTTACAGGGCAATTGTGACAAAGACACTATGTTTGAAAATATTTAATACACATCCCTGCACATAGTAATATGTACTCAATTTATATCGCTTGTTATAATTATAGCAACAATCTATTTAACCTGTCAATTTCTCAACCGCTCTGCTGGCATAAAATCTATGAGCAAGTCCTGGCCCTGAAGATATGATATCTAATGTAAAGAACTTTGGATTTGGATATGAAACATCTGATCAGAAGTTCTAGTTTGGGCTTATAAAGACAAAACAGCTTTGAGCAGAGCACTCACTTGGGTATCAATGTCTGTACAATGTTGTTATTAACTCTTGTCCTCATGACTCACAAGGTTGCTGGAGTTAATGTGAGGACTTTGAATCCTCCAGACTAGAATAAAGAAAAGTCATGCTTCCAGGGAGAGAGATAAGCATGATGAATCTCATCTTATAATGCATGCGAAAATGCTTTAATAAATACCAAGTAGCAACTGGACATAGGGATTATTGTCAATAGAATGAATTTGGCAAGGGAAAATTAAGCCATGCAAATGATTACAAAATTTTTAAAGAGATCTGAATATAGGAAATAAGTAACATTTAAGGGATGTTTATGTATGTGTTTAACTTTAGGCTGAGATAAGCCCATCAACAATTTTGTTCAAACAGTGCTATTTAGACAGAAGAGGAAATTTATAGAAATTATAGAAATGTGAGCCATTTCTCACTGTCTGGGAATACTAGCACACTATGGGATGTGTGAGGTTGTCTTCCTTTCTATGCTTGATTTAGAAATACATTCTTGGCCCAGTAGTGTGTGAAATTTTCTCTTTTTGTAGTTACTTGATTCACTGGGACATGCCATGAAACTGTACTTATTTGAGTCCATCAATAACTGGGGAATAATGTTTGCTCAAGAATCCCAAACTATCCCTACTGAAGCAAGAAGGGAACTCCCCCCATTCCAGTTCTCTCTTTTTCCCTTGTCTCAGGTCCCAGGATATGCCTACTTTCTCCATTGGATGGTCTCCCCAAGCTCAGCTTCAGCATAGAGCTAAATATTCTCAGCCACTCCTTCTTTACTGCCTCTGAAACCAAGTGTTGGAGTTCTTTTCATTTGAATTGCTATTTTGTTGATCACTATGGGGAGCCCATCAGGGATTTACAAGCAACCAAAGGAAAAAGTAGGAATGCATAACATTGAGAAGGTTTTTTGCAGTCCTGTTCCTGGGTGGGTGTCCATCCCTTACTGTTTCCTGGTAGGAAAAATAAAAGCCAAATAGGGCTTTTGCCCACAAGTTCTCACTAGCACTCCTGACTATTCTTTTCAGTAAAGGGTTTTCTATATTGGTCCCCCAAATCACTGTGAATCACAATCACAGGGGGAGCTTGTAAAAAGTACAAATTGGTGCAATTAAAAGCATAAGTGTTTCTCTGTTTTTCCTCCAGTGTTGCATGAAAAAAAAAAAAAAGTTTATTTGCATTAAGTATTGTCCCCATCCCTGCAAAGGGTATTAGTATTAACCTCCCACTGAGATCATCAAATAGGTTCTTAAAATTCTCAGATATACAAATAATGTGAAAAGGCTCAGCTAATTTGGTAATTTGCAAAGCACATTTATAGAATATACTGTATATCTCATCAGAAAGGGTATTTCAATAAAGAATGGGCTTTTAAAATGTATTTTCTTTTGTCACTTTAGTCCCATGTTCCTCTTAGCCTGAAAAAAGAAAAATTAAAAGAAACATATTTGATAAGATAAGAAAAATAGAATAAGCAGAAATAGAGGTTTTATTTTATCCTTAGGAACTGATGGGGTAGTGGTGGCAGAAAGAAGACAAATTAGTAAAATGAGCCCCTTGTTAGCAGAAACAAAAAGGGAGATAATTCTCAGATTTCAAGCCAAGATATATTCAGTAATGAATGTTGCATAACCAGATAGAAACATTAAATATTTTGTACCATTCCCTATACCTAATATTCCTCATAGAAGACCCAGTCTATAACATGTATCAATTATTGTGGGCCTAAGTCAGAGATTACATGAAAATGAAATTGTTTTTAAGGCAACAAGTAAAATTCTGGGAAACAAGAAATTTAAAATGGAAGAAGGCAGTGTTCTTTGGCAATTGGGTGGCAGTAAAGAAAAAAGCAAAAGAGGAAAATTTGGGTTTCTACAAAACAAAATACAGCCATAAAATTGAAGGAGATGCCACTCATCCTCCTACTGACAAAACAAACCCACTAAAGTATCTGGACTTTGCAATACAGACACAAGAGGTTGATATTTAACTAGGAATTTTATAAAACCCTAAAATGTCCCATATATGAACAAGAGGAGGTTTAACAAGTCCATACAGAAGTATTGCCAAAAAAAAATCAGAATAATAAGAAAATCAGAATAAAAAGAAAACCAAAATTTATCAACTGAGGAAAATTCCTTCACAAAAAAATTAACAAAATAAACAAACAAAAAACTCTGAAACCAAAGTAACTGTAAGAGAATACACCAAACAGAATTAAGTGTCATAAAGCAAACATTTGAGAATATTTTTTAAAAACAAACTAAAACTAAAATATTAAGCATATCAATGAAATTTAAAAAAGCAGAGAGCAACAAACAGAATTAATAGATTGACCTCAGACACAAACAGAAAAAAATACAATATTATTTTAGAAATGGAGACTAAATTACAAGGTACCTTATATTTTTTAAATTATGAGGTTCAATAGACTCAAATAGAAATTCGATAAGGAGAATGGAAGAAAGACTGAAAGAACATTGTGAGTAAAAATGAATTAAACAAAGTAGTACAAATATTCACAGAGGATATGGTGGATATGGAAGACATACAAAGTAGGGACAATATTTGTGTTATTGTAGTCTCCGAAAAAAGAAACAAAACAATAGCACTAAAACTTAAGATTATATTCTAATAAATATTATAAAAGTAGGAAAACACTTGAATTGACAAATTCAAAAGGTCCATAAGATATATTAGGAAGACGTTCTGGGAAGGGGTGAAGCTAGCTCTTCAGTGATAGGTTACTCTTAATCCCATGTACTTAGAAGCTCTGTTGTCAGATATACATTACTACATGACTTAATTACTAAATGGAAATTCACTTTAATATTTTTGTTTCCTATTAAAAGACAACTGAATGATACCTCACGTACTCATTCATAGAGGCCTCATCAATTCATTGGTGATAATTATCTGGAGTGATGTCAGTAATGAATTAACTTGCAAACATGGAGAAAATAATTTAAGTGAACTTAACTAAGGATGAATAAGACCTCTAAATGGAAACAATACAAAACATGGCTGAGTAAAATTAAGAGTATTAATTAAAGGAAGAAATGTACCATGTGAATGGATGCAGATTTTACTATTTTTAAGATAATAATTCTCCACAATTTGACTCATAGAGTCAAAACAATTCCAGTCAAAGTCCCAGCATATATTTTGTAGAAATTAACAAGCTGATTATAAAAGCAATATGAAATTTTTAAAAACCTAGAATAGCCGATATATTTTTTAAAAGGAAGAACAATTAGGACTGTTTACACTATCTGGTTGCAAGATTTAGTATAGGGATACAATATACAAGACTGTGCATTCATTATCATGTAAAAACAGGTATATAGAAAGAGTTCAGAACACACTGAATCATACATACTCAATTCATTTTTGACAAGAGAGCAGATATAACTCAATATAGAAAGGCTAGCTAGACCTAATCAGTAAATATTCATATTGGACCTCACAAGTACATGGTTTGCACACTTTTTGAAATATAGCCTAAAATGATAAGAATAAAGTCATACAGAAAACCTCATTTTTTAAAATGTGAAAATATATTGGAATATATATTGCATTAAATTAAATGCATTTTTAAAATGAAGGATTCATAGAAAAATTCACAAAGTAAAAACACTATTCTTATGATTACATATCATGGGTCTACAGAAAACTAGAATTACTATTTCATATTGTTAACAAGCAGTTATCCTCATAAGTACAAGCAAATAATTTGAGATGCAGTTAAAATGATATTTATCATAAAATTCAAATATTTAGGTGATATTATCACTAAGCCAAAAAGAATAAAAATAGATCATTTATGAGTTATGCTCAAAAACACAGTCGACAGTATTTTGTTTTATTAATGGAAACAAATACAGAGGAAAATAAGGACTCAGAACAACTAAAAGCACAAAGCAGTGGAAAATAAACACAAGCATTGGAAATAAAATTGTTGCTCTTCAAGAAAATAATCATTAATAAAGTAGAAAATTTCCTAGTAAATATGTCAAGAAAATAAGTATACAAAAAATGAGATGCAGAAATACAAATACAGAAGGCATTTTAAAACTATAACAAAACACTATATAATTGTTTAGAGTAAATAATTACATCTCAAAAAATCATTCTTTATATTTAGAAGAATATAAACCATCATGTCTATATCTGGAAAATGCATTTTTTAAAAAAGATCTGGAAATAGGAAAGAAAGAGCAGTTAAAGAACTATCCCCACTAACTAACCTACATCTACCAACTATACATACGCAGAGAAAGAATATTTCCTACTTATACACATGCTTACCTATATCAATCATCTGGCGCAGGAATTCCTTTAAGAGATAAATAATTCAGATGATCTGCTTGTAATAGTCCCTTACAAAAAAAACCTGCAATAAACTTCTATTGTCCTTAGAATAAAAAGCTAACATCATACAGTGAGCTGCAAGCCCCTAAATACTTAATATTTTCTGGCTTCCTCACTATCCCAACTCAAATCGGTCTTTCTTTGCTCACCAAGGTCCAGTTACACTTATACATCTATTAGGTCCAGTTGCCATCCTTAAATTTTTAATACATAATCATTATTCCTTTTATAATTCTTAACAAAAGTGCTACTTCATTAGTTTGAGTGCTTGTTATGTAACAGGAATGGCTATATATATGTATATATATATATATATATATATATATATATATATATATATATATAGCAAAGGAAATGGAGCACACAACATTATTGGAAACTCTCTTTAGAAATAGAGACAGATAATTTTTGGTTCCTCATCGTACTTCTTGCCCTATCCAGTTTTGTTCCCTAGAAATCAGACCCTCACAGAAAGCATCAATGTACTTCCTGCTCTCTGGCTTCAGGTTACATGAAGAGAAAACAAGGGTGGCAGGAGTGAGACAGAGGAATTTATTCCACTGATTCCTTTCATGCAATGTCACTGTTGGTTGGCTGTGTCCGTCTAATAAGGGTCACATTTCTTTTCAAGCAGTCCTCTCCATGTAGCTACCCTCTTTCCTCTCCTTTTGCCCTTCCAGCCTAGAGATGGTAAAGGTTATCCAATGTTAATAGTCCCATCATACTATGCTACCTTTTGTTTAGTTTTCTTAAAGCTAACCACAATTTATAGCCTGTTTATTAAATTCTCCTTTGCTATCCAATTTGAGCCTATACTTGACTTATGTAATAAAATGTACAAGTAAAATATAGATGGCATATTCAAGAGTAATTTAACATTAGGCCACTAATCATCTAATCCTTCACAACAATGAGTTAATAAAAATGAATCATTGGAAGAGACACTGAAGACATTTTTAAAACTCAAAATCCATACTTACTAGAAATGTTAGCAAAGTAATAATTATTTCCTTAATGTAATAAAAATGGAATTTTAGAAAAAGAGATGTTAAAATAATAAGCATATTTTGTAATAGTGAAACTCTAGATTAAAAGGATTTTTGTGAATGCCAAGAATAAAGATGGGAATGGATACTACCATCATTATTACTGAACTGCATTCTAGACGTGATCTTCAATAAAATCAAAAAGATAACAAAATAATAGTATTTTGATAAGAGTACAATTTTCCTAATTTTCATATTATACAATTTTTCTCCTGGGAAACCCAAAAAATGCAGCTGAAAAACAAAGCAAAAATAGAGACTTCTGGCCAAGAGGATGACTAGAAGCTGCCAGCACAGGCTGCTCCCACAGAGAGCATCACAACAGGCTAGCAGATATTCAACTTTAGATGCATTATTAGGGAAAGAGCATTGGTATTTAACAGAGAAGTGACAAGAGGCACCAAAAGCAAGAGAGAGAAGAGTAGGGCAACCAGCCTGGCTAAATCAACAGTAGCAGAGAGGCGCCCATTTATGGGAAAAGAACAGGTGAGAGACACCTGGCACCCCACACTCCCACTGTGGACTTTGCAATCTGAGCCTCTCTACCTCTGTGGGCCTCTGGGCTGACATGGGGAGTGGTCTGGACACTGTACAGCAGCATAGCTCTGGGGAAGGAACACAACAGAGTCCCACAGAATTCTTGGCCCTGTGTGCTGCTCCTGCCCAGGGTCTAGCTTCATCACTTCCACCTCCTCTTCACCACTGCCAGACTAGGGAGGAAGTGGAGAAGCTGGGTATACTCACATGCCACGGTCAAGTGTCATCATGCCACAGCTGCTGCCAGAAGGCCTCAGCAGGAGCAAACACACAAGGCTGCCTAGCCCTGATGATGCTGCTGAGTGAGCCCCGCTCCCCCACTGCAGCTTCTGCTGCTTGGGACCAGAGAGGGAAGAGATGCCCATAGATGCCCATAGATGCCCACCCCGGCTTATGCTACTGAGTGGGCCACAACTCCCTGTCGTGGTTTCTGCTGCCAAGGGACCAAGGCAAAAAGCAGATGTGCATGATCAGCTATCCCCGCTAAGTCACCACGCAAGCCCACCCCCTTGCTACTGCTGTCACTTCTCCTGGGGCCCCAGGTGTTAGCACATCTCCACAGCTAACTGCCTCCACTGCCACCACAGAGAGGGACCCACCTTGCCACTGCTCAAGCTTTCAGCAGTGGCCTGGGTTCCAGCCTGCCCCTCCACATGAACATTCTCCAGGGCCTGCATGATCTATGACCATTGCAGGGCAAAGGGGAAATGAGGAAAGCAGCAGCATTACAGACCCAATGTGCATCTTCCCTTTCCTGTCTTAGCATTCCTTCAAAGCAGGACTCAAGCACAGCATGCAGAGACCTGGGAACTGGGGCTTACCAAATCTAGGCCACCACCACTGGCACCTGAACACTCTTCCAATGGTCTGAGTTCCAACTGATCCACATTTCCAGCAACACTGCAGCAGACACCTACAGGCTGTGGTCCCCAACCCATAGGCTGCTGACTGGTACTGGTCTGTGGCCTGTTAGGAACCAGGCTGCACAGCAGGAGGCAAGCAGGAGGTAAGCAAACAAAGCTTCATCTGTATTTATAGCTGTTCCCCATCACTCACATCACTGCATAAGCTCTGCCTCCTGTCAGACAATCAGAAGCATTAGATTCTCATAGGAGCATGAACCCTACTGATAAACTTCACATGTGAGGGATCTAGGGTGTTTGCTCTTTATAAGAATCAAATGGCTGATGATCTCAGGAGGAGCTGAGGTGGTGCAGGTGGGGAGCAGCTGCAAATACAGATTATCATTAGCAGAAAGGTTTGACTGCACAACAATTCTAATGCACTTAAATCATTCTGAAGTCATCGCATCCCCAATCCATGGAAAAATTGTCTTCCACGAAACCAGTCCCTGGTGCCAAAAAGATTCTGGACTGTTGCCTAATGGCTTGAGCCAATAAAGACTATGCCTCTCCCTCTCTACACTGAGCAACAAAGTTCCAAGCAGATGGGAACAAGTGTACTGTAAAGTTATCAGTTAGGAGCTGAGAGAAGAGATTCTAGATGAAAGGGAACCAGCATAGGAATGCTGACAATATGAAAAGTCAGAGTCCTTTAATAACCCTAAGGGATCACACCAGCTCCTCAGTAAGGGAATCCAACAAAAAGAAAACTTCTGAAGTGTCAGATATGGAATTCACAACATGGATCACAAGTAAGCTCACTGAGATTGATAACAAAGTCAAAAACCAAAACAAATGAACAACAACAAACAAAAATTAATTGAAGACATGAATGAAAAATTCTCTAAAGAGACAAATTGTTAAAAATAAATAAATAAATAAATAAATACAACAGACTTCCTGGAAATGTAAGAGTCATTTAGCAGGAAATTTTAAAACTCAATGGAAAGTTTCAACAACAGACTAGATCAAGCAAAAAAAAAATAAATAAAATAAAATTCAGAGCTTGAAGACAAGGCTTTCAAATTAATTCAGGTAGCAAAAAATGAAGAAAAAAGAATGAAGAGAAATCAAGCAAGTCTCTGAGAAATATGTGATTCTGTGAAACATACAAATAAAAGAATCATAGAGATTCCTGAGGGAGACCAAAAAAAAAAAAAAGCAAAAAGCATGGAAAATCTAATTGAGGGCATAATGGAGGAAAACCTTGGTCTTGCAAGAAATGTAGACATCCAGACATAACGAGGTAAACAAAATCCTGGGAGATTTATTACAAATAAGACATCACCAAGACACATAGTCACCAGTCTAGCCAAAGTCAAAATGAAGGAGAAAATCTTATAAGCTGTGAGACAAAACATCAAGTAACTTACAAAGAAAAACACATCAGACTAACAGTAGGCTTCTGAGCAGAAACCTCACAAGCTAGAAGCAACTGGAGTCCCATTTTTATCATTATTAAATAGAATAACTGTCAGCCAAGAATTTTGTATCCTGCAAAACTAAGCATCATAAATGAAGGAAAAATAAAGTCTTTCCCAGACAAGCAAACTCTAAGGGAATTTCTCACCACTAGACCTCCCCTACAAGAAATGCTCAATAGAGCTCCAAACACCAAGGAGAACGGTTGATATGCAGCAGTGTAAAAACACTGGAACATAAAAATTCACAGCTCCTATAAAATAATAACACAAGGGAAAATACAGAACAATGAGTAATGTTAGGTAGGGCTGAAGGTGTGCAGGTGGCAGGATAGGCAAGTGGCAAGGACCAATGAAGATAAAGAGTAGAAACCACAGCAGTGGTAAATGGTGGTGTAAGGACTTTACTCCCTTTGGGGCATGCCAGAGGAATGGAGAACCTGTCTGCAAATAACCTTTCCCCATTAAGATAGTAAAAATCACACCCCTTAGTGCCATGACAGTTCCAGAGCCAGCCATACAAGGACAGAAAATGGGAGGGTAATTCTGAGAATCTCCACCCACCTCCCTGAAAAGACATGAATATTCCACAACCAGCTTAACATATTATTAGGGATTAGCATTAAAGAGCAGACTCTAATCCTGGGATGATGCTATTCCTTATTGGAGCATTTTGCTCTCTACTGACTTTGAGAGTATACTATACTGTACTCTGTCTTTAAGCTCAGGATCTTCTCTACTCAAAGGGAAATACTTCTTCCTCCCACCTCTCTGTCTCTGAAACTTACAAATAAAAGCTGCTTGTGTGGGAGTGCTTCATGTCTGTCATCACTCTGTTGCACCAGCCCTGCTTGTGATTCTTCCAAGCAAAGAACCAAAGAACCAGGACAGCTCTCTTAAAACCCTCCCCAACAATAACAATCAACAAGATGACTGGAACAGTACCTCACTTTTCAATACCAATGTTTAGGGGAAATGGTTTAAATGCCCCATGTAGAAGATATAAGTTGAGAGAATGGATAACAAAAAATCCAAAGATCCGCTGTCTCAAAAAAACCCATTTAACTTGTAAAGAATCGCATACACTCAAGGTAAAGTGGGGGAAAAATCTTCCACAAAAATGGAAATCAAAAGTGAATAGAAGTAACTATTCTTATATCAGATAAAACAGATTTTAAATTAGCAACAGTGGAAAAAATGCAAAGATGGTCATTATACAATGATAAAGGGATCAATTCAACAAGAATATATACCAATCCTAAACATTTACACATCCAAAACTAGAGCTCCTAGATTCATAAAACAAATATTAGTAGACTTAAGAAATGAAATATACAGCAACATATTAATAGTGAGAGACTTCAATACTCCATTAACAGAACTAGACAGATCATGGAAGAAGAAAAGCAACAAAGAAACACTCGACTTAAAAGGGACTCCAGAACAAATAAACCTAATAGATGTTTATAGAACATTCTATCCCCAAAATGCAGAATATACATTCTTCTCATTGGTACATGGAACATTCTCCAACACAGACCATGTGTTAGGCCACAAAACAAATCTCAGAAAATTAAAAATTATATACTAAGGACTCCACCAAAAGACTACTAGAGTTGATAAAGGAATTTAGTAAGGTCTCAGATTACAAAATTAATGTACACAAATAAGTAGCATTTATATACACTAATAAGAGCCACACTTAGGATCAAATTAAAAACTCAATACCACTTATAATAACAGCAAAAAAAACAAAAACAAAAACAAAAACAAAACTATCCAGGTGTATACCTAACCAATGAAGTAAAAGATCTCTACTAGGAGAACTACAAAATATGGATTAAAGAAATCAGCGATGACACAAACAAATGGAAAAAACAACCCATGCTCATGGGTTACAGGAACTGATATTTTTAAAATGTCCTTACTGCTCAAAGTGATTTACAGAGTGAATGCAATTCCCATCAAAATACCAGTGTCATTTTCACAGTATTAAAAAATAAATACGAAATTTCATAGAACCAAAAATAAGCATGACTTGCCAAAACAACCTAAGCAAAAAGAAAAAATCTGGAGGCATAACATTGCCCAATTTTAAACTATACTTGGCTATAGTAACCAAAACATCATGGTATTGGTATAAAAGTAGACATATAGATTAATGGAATAGGATTGAGAACCCAGAAATAAAATTGTACACCTACAACCAACTGATTTTTGACAAAGTAGACAAAAACATACACTGGAGAAAAGACTCCCCTATTCAATAAATGATGCTGGGAACGTTAGAGAGCTACAAGCAGAAGAATAAAACTGAATTCCTATCTTTCACCATACACAAAACTTAACTCAAGATGGATTAAAGGACAAAAATGTAAGGCCTGACAGCATAAAATTTCTTGAAGAAAATTTAAGAAAAACTCTCTGAACATTTGCCTAGCCAAAGAATTTATGACTAAAACCCCAAAAGCAAATACAACAAAAACAAAAAATAAATAAATAAATTTGACGATTAAGTCAAAAACTAAAATGTTTCTCCACAGCAGAAGAAATAATGGAGGAAATAGATAACTTACAGAATGGAAGAAAATACAAGCTGTACATCCAACGAAGGACTAATATACAGAATGGTAAAGGACCTCAAACAAATCAGCAAGAAAAAAAAAATGAATAATCCCATTGAAAAGTGGGCAAAAGACATGAACACACTTTTCAAAAGAAGATGTACAAATGGTCAACAAACATGAAAAAATGCTCAATATCACTAATCATAAGAGAAATGCAAATTAAAACCACAATGAGACATCACCTTACCCCTATCAGAATGGCTATCATTAAAAAGCCAAAAAATAACAGATGTTGGCATTGATGTGAGAAAAAGGAATGCTATTATATTGTTGGTAGGAATGTAAACTAGTACCACCTGTATGGATAATAGTATAGAGATTTCTCAAAGAATTAAAAGTAGATCTACCATTTGACCTAACAATCCTACTACTGGATATCTAACAAAAGGAAAAGAAGTCATTATATCAAAAAAATAACTTGCACTGAAATGTTTATCAAAGCACAATTCACAATTGCAAAGACATGGAATCAACCTAAGTGTCCATTAACTGATGAGTGGATAAAGAAAATTAGTATATACACACACCCTCCCCATGGAATGCTACTCAGCCATAAGAAAGAATGAAATAATGTCTCTTCCAGCAACTTGCATGGAACTGGAGGCCGTTATTCTCAGTGAAGTTACCCCAATTGTTCTCACATGTGGTCCTTAAACGATGAGTATGTATGGTCATACAGACTTAACGGACATTGGAAACTCAGAAGCGGGGACAGGATGAAAAATTACCTATTGGGTACAATGTACACTATTCAGGTGATGGGTAAATTAAAAGCCTAGACTTCTCCACTATGCAATTCATCCATCTAACAAAAATCCACTTGTACTCCTAAATCCACTTAAATAAAAAATGAAAAATAATCAATGTATTAAAAAAGGTAAAAATAGTCAGAAAAAGTTTCAAAAAAGGCAAAAAGAATCAGAAAGCCCAATAATAGAGTTGATGAAATTAGCGTAAAATCAACAACTTTCTTATTTACCTTCAAATAACTGGTTAGGAAATGTTATATTTTCCCATTTACAATAGCCATGCCCAAAACAATGCCATAGAGGTTTTGGTACAGATTCTCAAATATATATCAATGAACACTTGAAAAAAATACTTTAGAATATTTTAGATTGTGAAATAAAGATGGGAGAAAATGTCCAAGAGATTAGGTGTTAATTTTTTTTTTTTTTAACTGGAGGAGGGGTTCTTTGTGACCAATAAAGCACTATAACAATTTGTTCCACAGAGTTCTCTCCACAAGACCATGAGACTTGAAAATTAGAGGCTACTTTTCCCATCATGCATACCCAGAATTTAACATCCAATATAATATAAGAGCAAAATTTCTTCTCGTTAAATGGATGATATAAAAGGATTAGCCATTGAACGAATATATGCATACATGCACAATGAATGAGTGGCTGGTGCAGCAAATGTTCACTTTCCAGTTCCAGCTTCCTTTTCTTGAAAATGGAAATTGTAAAGAAAATAATTTATTGTATGAATATTTGAGATTGTGCAGCTCTACCACACATTTTTTAAAAGACCTCCAATGGTTGTTTCACTATCCTCAAATGCCAATGCTTATCATTAGATTGAAATCAGGAAGTCCCCAAAAATGTAACATGCAAGCTTCATATTTAGTCAGACTTTGAGAAAACTTATTCAAACCCTGTAGTACTTGTTCCTGATTTTCCCCTTGGGGTTCCTTTGGGAGACCAGATGCAGCTGGAAGCTCCTGTAGATGTCAGAGTGAGACAGTCACTTGAATTAAATGATGCTAAAAATAAAGTGATGGTGCTGCCACATGAAGGATTAGCTGTAAAAGACTCAGGCTTTCCTAAGAATTACAGTTATCTCTAAAGAGCTGTTTGAACTGATACTATAAGTGGGTAGAAATTCTGACAACACATCACAAGGGATTTTCATAGAGAGATTAACTATATTGGTTCATGAAACTCAGGTATGTCCAATGAGTATAGAAAAGGTTGGAGATTTTAAGTTTTATTGAAAAATAGTGTTTTGCATACAGATACAATGATTATTATATATAGCCATTATGTTTTATATATTAATCCTAAAGTATATATGCATATACTATAGATAGAGGTAGAAAGGGAGAAACAAAGTTAGCATATATCTACATCATATTTGGTGATAACATTATTTTTCAGTAGAAGAAATCCTCATTCATTTATTTCAGAAGTATTTCTTTAGTGTCTACTAGGTGCAGGCTATGTATCTAGTGCTAGGGATACAGGTATAAATAAATAATTTGTGATAAACAAGGAACAGTGACCATACAGTATTAAATTATCAGACCTAAACAAGAAAATTAAGCACACAAAATTAAGACTGTTAACTAATTCCTAAATTATATTTGCACTTTAACTGCTATTTTTGTATAATGAGAAAGCACTGAGATTAAGTATAAGGATCTACTACGAATCAGCCAAATGTAGGGAACACCATTATATAAAATAACATTCTCCAGCCATCTTTCTCATTTTTCAGGATACATCACATTTTGTGATTTAATGAGCAGTTTTAAAAAGTAAATGAGATTATATACTAAGGTTTTTTAGCTCCCTAAAAATATCATTATCAATGTTAAATCTACATAAATTACTGAAAAAGAAATAGAATAGAAATGGGTAGGGTGGTTACCAAAGTTAATCTGGGTATAGAATTTGGCAACTGTAAAATGTATAATTATTCCTAAAACTCTAATCTTCTTCACAAATTGCCATAACATACATCAGACTTTTTCAGTAAGGTCCATTAGTCAGATCTGTAAAACCCTCTTAGGAGAAATACTGATTTTCAGTACATTTCTCAAATTGAGTTATTTGAGGGGTAATTTAAGAGTTTTGAAATCATTAAGACTACTTAGTCCAATTATATACAGTCTACTTCACTGTTACTATTTTGAATTTTCTTTCATCTATCTTAAAATGTAGCTCTTATCTATATATTATTTATTAGTGTAAATAAAAACAAAGCAACTATTTTTCCCTTCTTTTGGGGTCTTGTTTTACCTAAGAAATAAAAACATGGTTATTTATTGGCCACATGATTTTCAATTTGTAGGAAATAAAAAGGAATATTTATTATAAGATACCTATTCATAAAATATAGATCTGGTACTGCAACTTGACTAAATTTTTTAATATATTCTCTGCCTTCTAGTGTCTCTTTAGAAAATCAGGTATTGTTTCCTTTATCATGTTATTTTCTTTGATCATGGTCTTATATTTTATTCTTTGATCAAGTTGTTTTATTATTTTTCTTGTCTTCTTTCATTTATCTAATACCCTGCTGTTTGCTTCACTCTCATTAAATGTTGTAGATTCCTAAAATGTATCACTTTTTTTTCTTAACTTTGGCTTATCATGATCTCAAGCTTGTTTTCCTTCTTTTTTTGCTTTTTTTCTTTTCTGTTTTTATATACTAAAATTCTATTTGCTGAAGAATAAAAATTAAAGAGGATTTCCAAAGAGGATCCATGCTACTAACCAACACATCTAAGTTAATGTCCAGTTAATTTAATGAAAAAATAGTGTGTCAAATAATTTTTCAAATGCTATATGTAATGCAAGCTCCACTCCCCCACCCTCTTGGTAGTAAGAATTTAGGAAGTGTGGCAGACAATTCAGGGTACTGCAAGAGAAAATTTTGGCAACAGATATACAGAGATTCAAAGTCCTGGCCAGGCATGGCGGCCCACTTCTGTAATCTTAGCACTGTGTGAGTCCGAGGCAGGAGGATTGCTTGAGGTCAGGAGTTCGAGACCAGCATGAGCAAGAGTGAAAACCTTGTCTCTATTGAAAACAGAAAAATTAACCAGGTGTAGCGGTGTGCACATGTGGTCCCAGCTACTCAGGAGGCTGAGGCAGAAGGATCACTTCAGCCTCGGAGTTTGAGGTTGCAGTGAGCTATTATGGTGCCACTGTGCTCTACCCAAAGCCACAGAGTGAGACTCTCGCTCTGTGGCCCTGGGTATGTGTGTGTGTGTGTGTGTGTGTGTGTATATATATATATATATATATATATATATATATATATATATATTTCTGACCTGCAGTGATGGTAGTGATGCTTTTTGTTAAGCTGGACAAAGTCATAAGTACCCATTGCTTCCACCCTAATCACAGGGGCAAGTCTGTTAAGCTACAAAACCATAGTTTAAAAAAAAATAAAATCAGAAAGCTGGGAACCTAAACGTGAAGTGACAAACTCTTCTTGGTAAAGAAGGGACCCATAGCTGCTTTCATCTCTGGTAGAGTGGGAACTGGAGAAATCTGCCATAGAAAGTGGGCAGGAGAAAAATGCCAAACTTGTATTAAACTTTAAATGGCTACAAGTGAGCTGACATCAATCTTTAGGAGCCCCAGCTGGGGAGTAACTCTGCAAATACTGATTATTTCCCATATTTCTTGAATGAATCCACTAGGGTTGTAAAGTATGGAGTAGGGGTAATAAAACTGACAGAGATTCCCTCCTGAGGCATGAGACACCTTTGCCATGGGGGAAGGCAACAGGTACCTGAATGTTCAGGGAAAAGTGGGAGAACTCAAAGAAATTCTTCTGATAGATATCTTGAGGATGCCAAGGATACTTACAGGGTCCCTAAAAAGTCTGGATAATAGATCACAAGAAATCCATAGATATAAAAAGTAAAAGTCAAGAATGGAGAAAAATAAGAATGTTTTAGCATTTTTAAAAAGATGGCATCTCGGTTGTAAAACAGAAAAATATCACCTGTTTTAGAAACCTGGTAGCTGTTAAGTGAAGCATAAAGATATCCAGAGTCTTGCCAGTACTCAGATCTCATGTCCTGCTAAAGGAAAAGCATTGAACTTGTCTTCAAAATAACTTAGCCAGTAGTGAACTAAATCTAATTAAAGCCAGCTCAACCTCCACATGCATATCAAATGCAGATTGGAATGAGTCAGCCTCCTTAATAGTAGCCTGAAAGACAATGGGTCCATTAAGGGATATAGAGAAGCATACCCCTTAATGAGGTTAAATTACAAATATTTAACTGTTTACTGTTTTCTTTACATATACTGTCTGACATACAATAAAAATGTATGTCATACAAACAACAAACAAACAGGGAAATTTGACTCAAACTCAAGAACATACATAGTCAATAAAAGTAGGCAGAAATAGATATCAGAATTATTGCACCGGAATTTCAAAATAAAAATGACAAATACATTAAATAATCCAAGGGATGGTGGACCACAGGCATGAACTGAGGAAACATTTCAGATGGGGTAAAAAAAGAAGAATATTGTAAATAAAATTTAAGATATCAGAAATGAAAAACTCATTGGAGGCATTTAGCATCATATTGGACACGACAGAGGAAAGGAGCATTGTGTTAGTTTTCTATTGTTGTCTAACACGTACTACCAAGTTAGATGCTTAAAACAACACACACTTATTATCTCACAATTTCCGTGAGTCAGTAATCTGAGCGTAGCTTGATGAACCCTCTGCTTAGGTGCTTATGGTGCTACTGTCAGAAGCTTGACTGATAAAAAGATCTGCTTCCAAGCTTCCAAGGTTGTTGCCATAATTCCTTTCCTTGCAGCTGTAGAATTTGTGGTTGCTTCTTCAAAGCCTCCAGTTGGCAATGGGTCAATGGAGGGGACAAAAGAGAGAGAGGTAGGAGGAGGGAGGAAGAGAGAGAGGAACTCTAGCACAGTGGATTTTACAGTCTTACACAATCACATTTATACTGCTTAGAAGGAAGTAACAGGACCCACCCATACTCAAGGGCTCAAGGAAAGGGTAGTATACAAAAGTGTGAATACCAGAAAGAGCTCATACGGAATACCTTAAAGTCTGTGCATAACAATTGGTGAAATTAAAAAAGCAGGTCAGTTAAAAAATACACACATCAAAACCAAAAGAAAGAAAACTTTCAAGATCTCTAGAACAATGTCAAACTATGGCAAATGTGAAAGTAAAGTTCCCAAGTTAGGAGAAAGAGAGAAGGAAACATAAGGAAGATTTGAAAAGATAATAGTCAAAGTTTTTTAAACCTGATTGACTTTAAAATATCGACGCATAGGAAAATAAAATAAAGACTCAACAAATATCAGCAGAATAAACACAAAGATAAAGAAATCTAGTCACGATGTCTGTAAAATGCAGAAAACCAAAGATAAAGAGAACATTTTTAATCAGAGAGACAGGGAGAAATGAAGCATATTAATCAGAGAACCAATGATAAGAAAGGCAGTTGAGTTCTCATCATAAGAAAAAAAATTATTTAATATTTCAGGTTAAAATCCAACACCACACTATTTGGTTCCTCAAAATTTCAGCTTTAGCCATTGAAAAGTCTTTCAGGTTGGCTTCTACCTCTTTGTCACATCCCATCCTATTGTTTTTTTTTTTTTTTTTATCTCTCGTTTTGGAACTAGGAGGTAGTCCAGGTGCATTTTGAATTTTCCTTGCCAAGCCCTAGAATCAGCCATTTCTCCCAGAAAAGTTGGTGTCTTTCATTGAATAATATTACTTAAAATTCAAGGTAGTGGGTGTGCATGTTGTGTCTGAAGTATCACTATTTCTAGGCCCCTTCAGTGGATAGAGATAGAAAACATAGGTATGCACACTAGCTCAGGTATACACCCATATCTGTAATCATCTATATATCTGTTTATCCATCATTCATCTATCCATCTATCCATTAATATCTGTGCTGAATAGGAGTCCGCACTGTCTCCAACTTTAAGCCAGTAGCACAAGCGTTCATTCTAACGTCACCGCTTGCTTATTTGTAACTTCCCTTCTCCCCTGCTCAGTGAGAGACTAGGTTCAACTTGCCACTATCCATTTATTTACATATTCAACCTTAGGACACACCTGACACAGCTCAGAATTGTTGACACATATCCCCAAGAGAAACAGATTTGCCAACTAGTGTACACAGTGTATAGGTACAGTTCTTTTTTTCAAGTTTTACACCATCTTCTACACAACTCTACATTCACAAAATCCTGTATACACATGTTTATAGTGACTGTATTCATAATCTCCCAAATCTGGAAGCAACCAAAATGTTCTTCAACAGGTGAATTGCTAAACAAACTGCACGGTATCCTTACCATAGAATACAATTGAACAATAAAAGGGAGTAAACTATAGTTTGAGTGGAGGGGTGGATGGCATATTGGTGGAGGGGTTGTTGACAACAAAGAGGATGAACAGAAAACATGTTGCGTTGATGAGGTAGTGTGTACATGACTCTGCATTTGACAAAATTTATAGAATTATACATCACAAGGAGTGAAATTTAATTTACACAAGACAATCAACCAGAATGTCAGAGAGTCCTAAAATTGAATGAAGACGTTGAACTCCCCCTCAAGGAAAACCAAGCTGCATGACAAATCATATTAGTCTCCTTGGGCTGACATGAAAAATATCGCAAACTGCCTGGCTTAAGTAACAGAAATTTATTTTTCACAAATTCTGGAGGCTGTGAAATCCAAAATTAAGGTGTCAGCCAGTTTGGTTTCTGATGAGGGTTCTCTTCATAGCTTACACACAGCCACCTTCTCACTGTGTCCTCATATTGCCTTTCCTCAGCAGTGCTCATTAAAGAGAAAGAGGGAGAGAGAGATTTTTCTCTTACTCTTCTTATAAGGCCAATAATCCTACAGTCACATCTTTATGACCTCATTTAACCTTGATTACTTCCTAAAAGCCCTATTGCCAAACACATTTACAGTGGGGGTTAAGGCTTCAACATACGAATTTGGGCAGAGGGGAGACACAATTTAGACCATAGCACAAATATATGGCATAATTTCTTTAAGGAATTGGAGAAAAAGAAGTTGGCTTAAGTAACTTTGGAAAATGATGTTTTTTCTATTTAATTGGAACCTCTAAGTCTAAAATCAAAAAGAATTTTGTAATTGATGCATAAATTCAACATGTTGTGTTGCTTATTTTTATCCCTCCCATTTCTCCAAGAGTTGTTATTAATTTGATGGCACGTCTTAAAATTTATGACATTTAGTATTGTATAGAGATTTATTTTACAACATCTTTAAAGCTTCTAGTGCATTCTCAAATACAGAATAGGCACTTAATTAATGGTAGCTATTATACTTATTAAATCTTTTACCTGTTAAATCCATAGTGTATATACAATATTGTACTCTACTTTCTGCCAAAATTTTAGAATATTTCTGTATTTGAAGGATCATAATAGTAATAATAATTTTTAGATTATTTTGTAGCTTTCCATGGATTACTTTTCATGGATTATAAATGTAGTTTTTCCATTTATTATTTATTTCCCTATTTTGAGACATTCAATTAACATTCAGTTTTGTGTTTGTTGCAGTGTGTTTGTGGATACATAAAACTGTTAATGAGTGTTTAAGCTTAAAACTAAACCTTCAGAAACATGCACTGAAGACCAAACTTATATTGGAATATCTCTTAAAAGTTATTTAAGTTTTAAAATAATGACAGATGTGGGTAATTGGACTTGTAACTACCCTAAGAAATAATTCTCATGGTCTTTTAAAATTAAATTCTTAACTTTTTTTCTCAGTCTTGCCGTAGTTTAATCAATCTCTACCATACCTCATTAGCCAGTTATCATATGAATTGCTATTCTTTTTTTCTTTACTTTTAAAACAATTTATTGAGATATAATTCACGTATCATACAATTATACCATTTAAAGTGTGAAATTCAATAGTTTGGGGATATTTGTAGATGTGCTGCAACCATCACTACAGTAAGAATTCTTTAAATATTATACATGCATATCTTTTGTCTGATATATAATTAGTAAATGTTTTCTTCCAGTCTATGGGTGGTCTTTTTCACTTTCTTGTTGGTGTTCTTTGAATTACAACAGTTTTTATTTATTTATTTATTTAGAGACAGAGTCTTACTCTGTTGCTCTGGCTAGAATGTATAGGCAAGACCTTTCAAGTTTGTTGGGAGAATTATCAAAGCAAAAAGGACAAAGGTACAACACAATTCAGTTAATTCAATCAATATGTTGTGAGCACATCATGAGCCTAGTGGATGAAATGGTCATCAAAACACACTGATAAATAATGCATGACTAGCCTTTTGCCCTACCCTCAAGGTGCTAAAGTCTGGCAAGATGCTCTCCTTCAGACATTTTGAATATGGAGTTCAGAAGACAGCTTTGAACACAGGCAGGAGGTGAAATAAAGAGTAGAGGCAGAAATTACAAAGAGAGAATGGGTAAGAGGAAAAGCCTGAGAAACACTGGAAGCTAAAGGTGCATGGTGCTGACATGGTTGAACTGGATGTGTATGAGGAAGGGAAAATGCTTAAAAAGTGTTAAATTTGCATGTTCAAAGCTTCAGGAAAATATATATCCTGGGACCTTAGAGTCCCCTACTAATAGTCATAACTTTACATACAATATTAAAGGCAGGAACCTGAAGGCTTTCTTCAGAGTAACTAAAGCAGGTTTCCATATACGCATACAAGATGTCAACTACCTTCCCCCTCCAATTAATTTGGCATCTCTTTGAAAGGCTTTTTAAGAATACACAGGTCGAATCTTAGATATCTTTCCTCACTTGTTCCCTGGGGCCAAATGTGACACATATATTGTTTTTCCAATAAATCTCTTGAGCATCTATTAAGGGCCATGCCCTATTCTAGGTGCTGGGTATGATCTGATAAATGAGACGTTCTTTGTCATTGTGAAGCTCACAGAACTCTCTAAAGAACTATGTATGATTGAACTGTGCTTTATCTCACCTGTCCAATATGGTAGCCACATGCCGCATGTGGCTACTTAGCACTTAACATGTATCCACTGTGGCCAGGCGCAGTGGCTCACACCTGTAATCCTAGCACTCTGGGAGGCTGAGGCGGGAGGATCGCTTGAGGTCAAGAGTTTGAGACCAGCCTGAGCAAGAGCCAGACCCCGTCTCTACTAAAAACAGAAAAAATAGCCATGTGTGGTAGTGCACGCCTGTGGTCCCAGCTACTTGGGAGGCTGAGGCAGGAGGATCACTTGAGCCCAGGAGTTTGAAGTTGTTGTGAACTAGGCTGACACCATGGCACTGTAGCATGGGCAACAAAGGGAGATTTTTGTCTCCAAAAAAAAAAAAAAGTAGCTAATGAAACAAAAATTAGATTTAAAAAAATTATTAATCTAAATTTAAATGGCCACATGTGACTAGTGACCATCATATTGGAAAGCAGAGCTATAAATTCATTTCAAACACTTGTGGATATACCATAATCCAGAGTATGGGCTCCTAAATTGGTTTACTTGTATCCCTGGTGTTCAGCTAATCTCAATTAAGGTCCAATATTGAAGACAAAGGGATGCCACAGGGCATAACTCAGCAATCCCTTACTGCTTCAAGTTGAATATTTCTTCTTCATATGTATTTTTGTATGAGTTACATTTCATTGAGTAACAACTGTTATTTTAATAAAATATTTACTAACTGGTGAGCTTGAAGCAAGCAACCATGATCTGAATTGGACTTCAGTGTCCTGAACTTTAGTGCTCTTTAATGAAATGAGCATTGTGATTCTAAATAGTCAATCTAGGCCTAAGAGTCCATTTAAAAACCTATTTCTTGGAAATATAGTAGTGAAGATTTCAATGGGAAGATATGAAGCATAGTACTCCTTGACTTTATATATGTGATCTGTCTTATTCTATACATTTTCAAACATTTAAGTATATAATTTAATATGGTTTAGATAAATTCAGAATATGTTACTTAATTATATAATTTCTTATCCTTGTTGTGTCTATAAATGTATTGTGTGTAAAAAAACATGTCATCACATGAGTTTCTGGCAGCAGAATTATTGATCCAAAAGATAAGACAATCTGATTTATGTCTACCTAAAATGTCCATGGATATGTCCATATGATAATAATACTTTATAAATAATTTTATGGTCTTAAAATAATCTACTGCTCAGATTCATTTTCAACTTTCCTCCCAAATAATTATTTTAAAAACTAAAACGTCCTTTGGAAAAGAAGAAAAAAGGAGACTTGGATAGTATACAGGAGATTCCTGGTAGATAATGCTATTTTAATAAATTAATTGAGAACAGTAGGTAATTCTTAACTATAGAAATGGCTCACAGAAGTATTATTCCAATGATGTACTACCTTTGCTTGGGCCAAATATATATTTCTGGGAATTATTTTTGAAAGAAGACAACTGTCAGGAAAGCACTCTAGAAATTTGTCTTTTTCACTTTATTTAAAATAATGTTGCCAAGTATGCTTATACTGATAATGGAAGTATACACTAGCATTCTATTAATATATACAGAAAAAGATTATATCCTCACAATCGTGTTTTACCCACTATATCAAGTAATGCAGAGTCTGAGAATTGGCATAAAACATTGCTCCAAACCAACTGAGTTGAATCAGACCAATCACTTAAATTATTTTTACCTTTTTATGTCATTGTGTTTCAAATAGACACCTTTGTTTCCTTGAGGAAGAAGAGCTTAAGAATTGAAGTGATGCCCATTGAATATGGATGTTGTATAAAAAAATAACACAACCCAACTTCTTATGTGAGTTTCCTACCTTTTCTATTCACGTTCACTGTGCCATTTGCACTTTATGAGTCAGTTGAAACACAACATTACTTTGAGTGGTTTTATGTCAGCAATGATAATACTGAATTTCTAGAACTCAATTTTACAGTCTATGTAGAAGTCTTTAGATTAAAAGAGAGAGGAGGTGGGGAAAGAGAGGAGAGAGAGAGAGTAGGAGGGAGAAGAGGAGGGGAAGAAGATAAAGATGGAGGAGAAGGAAGGAAGTAGGGGAGAGAGAAAAGAAGAAAGGATTCTATAGAGTCAAGGAAGAAGAATTAAAAATAAGTAAAATTTGTAGCCACTGCATACCATAAGAGTAACTGTGGCTCAGTGGATTTCATCTCTAACAGTGTTGAATGCTGAGATGAAGGCACTAGAGTAGTGGCTAGAAAGGTTTACATTAAACATAATTTCTTTTTAAAAGATGCATACCATATCTCAGCTCTTAACACATGTCTTGATGTGCACCATGCTATAAGCACAGTGAGGGCAGGGCCTTTTTCTGAATTGTTGACGGCTGTATTTCAAGATTTTAGCACAGATATTACTTCACCCTTTAAAAATATGTGTTAAATGATGACTGTTGACTAAATATTTCCTATTAGATGGGTGCAGAGATCCATGCAGTGGAACAAGGAATATTAACAAGGACTTTTTTTGAATGGAATATATCCAGCTATAGGAGATTAATTATATATTTTAAAAATCATGAAGGCATTTCTATTTGAATCTGTTTTTATGACTACAAAGCAGCAAAACAACAAAAGAAATGCAACTCAAATCAAGGAGTATTAAAACATTACCTCCTCAAACCCACTCATCTCAAGCTTCTTGAATACTAGTATTTTGCTGTCCCACCTTTAAGCTCCCATCTTTTCCAGGTCTTGATTTAGACAGAAAGCCCATCATCCAAAGCCAGGGCCATTAGAACTAGTCCCTGAACATTACCTGGAATCATATCAATAAATAAATTCTTAAAAATATTGGTAATGGATTAAGGAGAATAAAACCTTCTTTAATAAAATGAAGTGTTATTATATAATATTAATACAGTATTATCAAATCACTGTCATTAGACATTAATTGTATATACACATGTAAGCCATTTTTATTATTGATATATTTTATTAATGTCATTTGAAGAAAACTATAATAAATTGCATATCCAATTACTATTATTAAATACTAGATAACTGTGATACCACTGTTATTAAATATGAGGAGATATGTAATTTGTAACACTTTCTCAGCACTTCCCTCCAAATACTGTCTGCTAAAGACTGGTAGTGTTTATTTTACTCATCCACATAATCAATACCCCTAATTTTCATGCCCACCATATTAACTATGAATGATAATACCCATGATCACTCAAACTTATTTTAAGAAATTCGTTTTAGGAAAATTATTGTCCCTGGATCACTACTTTTGACTCTCATTCTGCTTATAAAACTTTGTTGCTATATAGTGTCTAAGTGCTGCTTTGCATATTGAAACTTTCAAACTTCCACTGTAAATGTTCTATTAATACATGATTTTGCTTCTCCCATAACACAATCACCAACTCTGTCTATTATTATATATTCCAACTTTCAAGGGCAAATCATATTTGCAGAAATATTTAGAGTTGCCTCTAAAATGTTACAACTTTTAAGATTAACTAGTGGATATACTTGACCATGCTTCAATATGTGCATTGGATGGGTAGACAATGGTGAAAGTTTTTAAATAATTCTATTTGAGAGAGTATTTCTCTTTGCAAGCTTCATGTTTGCTGCCTATTTATAGAGAACAATCTGTCAACAATATCTGCTGGAAGAAAAATAGTCTCTTAAGAGTTCTCAAATTCATTAGATGCATTTTCATGATTAAAATAATTTTCTATTTAAATGGTCAACCTTTTATTTAAGAAAAGTTTTCTGAACTAATGTCTGTGGCACAGGCTCTGTGTTAAATCATGCATTGAAAACTATTCTTAGGCAATGCATAAGTGACTGCAAATGATTCCCTGAGAACTGACTAGCATCCTTAACTGAGTACATTCTTCCCTTGTAACACATAAATTATATATAAAATATAGATTTAGATACTGCTTATACTAACCATCATAATTATGATTTTTTAAAAATTCCTCACCATCCACGACAGAAAGCAAGCTTTCTTTAAATACTGAATCGTGCTTATGAATTCACAATCATAAATGCATATATATACATATTGATATATATATATATAATACATACACATTCTTATATATTCTAAATTTCTAAAATTTGAAATATTCTTACAGTCAGGAGTTTATTAAGCTACTAATGTGTGCCCAATTGTAAGGACAGCCAACATTATTTACCGGAAAGGGCACTGTTGGGAAACAAGTGATCTTATTTTAATTACCTGTTTTGTTATTCACTAAATTTTAGTTCTTGGAGAAATTCTATTGGTGTTTGCACTTTAGTTTTCCTTTTACATGAAATGGGAGTAACAACCCCCACCTCAAGAGGTTTTTCATAAGGATTAAGTGGAATGGTATGTGTAAAATTCTTGGCACAGTAAGTGGTACATTCAAAGAATTCAAAATTATAACCTTACTCCATTCGTGACTTATGGAAAACCAATGCTGTATATACGACATGGCTTTTGGCTCAGAGAAATATACAGTCTACTGATACAAAAGTCAAGGGAAAATCATAGAAGAAACTGAAAAGCCATTCGGAAGGAGAAAAAAGTATCTTACTTCATTGACAATTTAGTAGTAAAGGCTACCCTCTATATTATGAATTAAAAGGAAGAAGAAACAGTTCTAGAATAGTTTGGGCTGGCTCACTGGAGGATGGCATTAGTAAATAGGTAGGGTAAAAATAAGTAAAAAAAAAGTAATAACTGAAGTCACACATAGGAAACTTATGCCACTGTTTTAGTTTATAGTCATAATCTTCCAATCACTTGTGCCTATTGAGAAGTAGAAGTCAAAATTTTTCTTTGAAGTGAGTTGGAAGGAGTTTGTTTCTTTTGAATGTTACTACTGGAGAAGTCCTCAGCAAATATTACATTCATGGCCATGTTCACTAAGAAACAAAGAGACCAAGTAGGGAAAAGTCAGTGGAGGCTGCATGCTGCTAACACGGCTATGCTGATGATTCTTGGTAGACCCTGTATCTGGTTCTTCCTCACCCACAACTTATTTAATGACACTGGACAAAGCTTTCCCCATCCTTAAGCCTCAGTGTTTGCCATCTGTAGAATGAGGTGGTTGCCATTCCGAATCCCTGAATCCCTTATAGTTCTAGTACACTTTTAGTGTAAGCTCAACTCTTACTGCCAGGAACTTTTAGATATCTAATGAGCTGTGAAAAGGAAACCTCTTAGAAACTGGAACACCAGAGAGAGGGTGAGATAATTAGATGAGCAAACACAACAGGGAAGAGTTAATAAGAAACACCACAAGTCAAAAAACTGGAATTTAAAATCATGGAACCATTTCCAAATGAAAAAGAAAAAATGCAAAATATTTTATGATGGCCTATAAGACAGTGAGTAACAAGATGTATCTGTTTCTAAGTTCACTATTAAAACAGATATTCACTACCTGTTTCCAGGATATTCTTTTTTTCTTTTCTAGGACACCTTCTCTTAGTTAATAGATTAGTTTGGCTAGACTTAATGTATTTGGCCTCTGGAGAATGAATCAGAGGTTTCTATCACTGTGAAAGAAAGGCAGATTCCCCCATTTCTTTCCCATTTCCCACCCTGTTGGGGCAGACTTTAGACTATTTCCAAAACCACTCAGAATACTAATAACATTCCAGGGAAGTTTACTCAATAACCACAGTCAATTATCCCCCAGAGAAAAACGGTTAAAGTTTTATGGGCTATTGAAATGCTACTGCTTAACTCTTTTCCTTCAACTACCCTGTAAAACTTAACAAATTGCAATTGTCTTCGCCATGAAGTACATACAGCTAAGTGTAAAGAAAATGGCAAAATTCACTTAATGATCAATATTTTTATCAAAGTTTAAGAGGCAGCAGGGTGGTTCTGCATTTGTTATTAGACAAACTATGTTTTCTATTAGATTTCTGTTTTCATAGATATTAATGTTTCATATCAAGACAAAGACTCCTCCCCATATATAGTTTCCATCCTTGTAGAAATAGTTTCACTGGTCACTCATTTTGTTGTGCCCCTCAACTTGTAGAACATTTGGGGAAAAAATGTTTCCTATTCTAATTTCATTAATTAGAGTATATCTATTTTATATTTTATTTTTAGGTTATAGGCACTGTAACATTTGGAACTTACCATGTCTCATCTTCATCTTAGCTACTACAAAGATTCTTGCTGGATTTGTTTACTACCTGCTTTATTTAGTTATAGGGCTAAACCCAACAAAACAGCAGTTGTCCTTTGAAGAACAAAGGAGTTATTTATGTCTCTCTCACATAACTGACCTAAGTCAAACAGGCCAGATCAGCATGTTGGTTGCACCCCTCACAATCATTCAAGGGCCCCAAATCATTCATTTTAGTTATTAATAAGCCACACACAGGCTAATAGCATCATCTACATGATTGAAGCGAAGTCACCACCATGTCTGGTTTCCAGCAGAAACCAGAGAAAAGAAAAGAAATCATGGAAAAGGTATTCCCATTGTCTTAAAGTAGAAGCTTAGAACTGGCACACATTACTTGCAACCAGATTTCATTGTAGAAGTTCTTGGAACACCGCCACGATCACATGAGGAAACCTGGGTTAGACTACTGAATGACGAGAGACCATGTGGACAGGGACATCATAGAGAAAGTGGCTCCGGCAACTGCAAATACCAACAGCCAGACATGTGAGTAAGGTCTACTTGGGATCATCTGGCCCCTGTAGAACCTCCAAATGATTGCAGCCCCATCACTGACCTCAGATGATACCATCAGAACATTTAGCCAGCAGAGCTCAGACTAAATTTCTGAAAAGAGAATGGAAAATAATGCCCATAAAGCTGGCTAAAATTATCTATCTATGAAAGATGTGGATTTTTATAGACAAGTAATAGTCTCTACCATACATTAAATAGCAGAGTAAGTTAGTAGCAAGGGTAAGTCTGGCATTAGGCAGAACTCTGACATTGGGCAAGGAACTTTGTCTCTCTGAACCTCGTTTTACCATGTGTAAAATGGGGATTATAATGGCATTTACCATATAGTTTTGCTATGGCAAGTTAAAAAGCATAAAGATCCTATCATTGTGCTTATCACATAGTAAGATCCATAATATTTGTATATTAATAATATATGTGCTATTTTTTTCCTATGTTAGTTTAATTAAAGATGAAGACTCACAGCCCTGGCTATATATTTAATTGCCTGGAATGTTTTCTGATGTCCAGGCACTATTCCTACTCCTATCTAATAAAAATATAATGCAGGTTAAATATGTAACTTTAAATTTTATAGTACCTCCTCAGAAAAAAGTAAAAAGAAAGCAAGTGAATTTAATTTTAATAACATATTTTATGTAACCAAATATATTCCAAACATCATTTCAAAATGCTGCATTATATTGCTATTATATTACATTATAATTGATTATACTGATTTTTTAAATATCCTTTTGTATTGTTAAAGAGAAATTCTTCACTGGAAACTTGTTAAAGATAGCAAAAGAGGTATTAATCAAGACTATGGTAATAGAGAAGAGATTGAGTTCAACTCTGAATACAACATATATAGCTGAGAAGTTATAGCCAAGGAGCAGAATTGAGGGGTCAGTGGTTGGAAAACTACTAAGAGGAGACATTAAGGTAGGAGGATTCTTGCAAAAGTCAGGCCAAGGACATAGACATCAAGGGTGGGAGGTGAGGAGCTTGATCATATATCAAGGGTGGGGGGCTTCTGGCTAAATTAACATAGCAGGATTTTTCCTAAAATTGGTCTCCACAGATTAAGGATATGGCTCAGAAGCAAGGCACAGTTGAAAGGAGGGCTCAGAGCAGCCTGTCTAAAGATTGGTCAAAGAGAGTCTTTGTCAGCATGTATGTTAGTTTCAGAGCAAATATTTGAAGTCCAATGTGTATTTTATGCTCCCAGTGAATCTCAATTCAGACTATCCACCTTTCAAGTGTTCAGCAGTGTCATGTGGTTGGTGGCTACTGTATTGAACAGTGCAGCCCTGGAGACTCCAGTTCAATTTACCCAGGGCAAGTTTAGGGCATCCTTTTTTTTTTTTTTTAACTCTTGAAGTGATACATTGTACAACCAGATTTGAGAACAAGGATCTGATCCAGGGTGTATTCTTCACTGTTGTTTTTATGAACTTCTGGGTTTTGCTAGACCCAAAATATCACCAAGAATTTCTTACCATATGTGGGCATTCAGTCAGGTTTAGAACTTTCTTGGACAATTTAATGACATGTGAATTATCTAAGAAAGATCTATTATGAATTCAGTACCGAGGTCATTTTAAGAAATCAGCATCTCCTAAACTTTTTGAGCTCTGGCAATGAATTCTGTTAATATTTATAACCAAGCATATGTTCTCAGAAAATAAAATAAAACTGTAGCTTTTAGAAAACCATAACAGAGTAAATTTATTGTTATATATCAACGGCCAAACTCATAACTTCATTTTATTAATAGATATCTAAAATATCATTTTGAATAAATCTCTGTAGCGTTAAATTAACTTTAGCCTAAAGCTGCTTCCTTACATATTTCAAGTTTGGCCTAAAGGTTTCTTCATACATAGTGAACTGTAACCTAACTAGATGTGTAAATGGACTGTAACCTACTCGTATAACAAGTGGCCAAGTCTCAGCAAATCATAGCTGCTGAATTTTGGCCAATCACAGGTGGCCAACTGTTCATGCCATGTTCAAAAAGGCAAACGCTGAGGTTTAACCAATCCAGCTGTTTCTGTACCTCACTTCCCTTTTCTGTACCTCGCTTCTGTTTTCTGTCCATAAATGCTCTTTGACTTCATGGCAGTATGTGAGTTGTTCCTGAATCTGTTCTGGTTCTGGGGCCTGCTTGATATGTGAATTGTTCTTTGCTCAATTAAATTGTTAAATTTAATTTTTCTAAAGTATTTCTTTTAACAATAGAAACCTGTGTCTCCACCCGAGGCATGTGCTGCACAATCTGTGAATTACAGTTTTAATATGTACTGCTTTTCAGCCTTTCAAAGCTTCTGCTAATTATTCCAGTATAAGTTGTACTATGTAATAATGATTCATGCAAATCTGCCTTTTTCCTTCAGAGCTAGAGTTGCACTTCTCAATCACCAGCACAAAGGCTGTTTTATACAAAGGCTGTTCCTCAACTTTAAAAAAAAATCACAGGAAAATATAACTGTACACAAAGCCATTAGTATTCCACAGAGAGGATTTGTGTTTTGTGTTTGTGGCAGCTCACATTAAACTCAAGGTCTTAATACTCCTTTGAGACCTCTCGAGCCCTCGTGGTGACTCTTGAAAAGGCTTTTATTTCTTCAACATACGTAAATTGCAAAGGGTGAAGTCAATGTGATTTAAAGCTAACATCTCCTTAAAAGCTCAGAGGAGACAATGGTTTTATTAAATGAAATAGTAGAGGAAATTGAAGTTCCAACATTTCAATATAATGTGATCATGAAGATGGAAAATAATATTTCGTGAAATTAAAAGTTCAGGCTCAGAATGTACATCACTGTTAATCTACATCTGTTCCTTTCATTTAATTTAGCTGACATGCTTCATTCCTTTCAAGGGAATTCTCAAACAAGATCTATTGGATAAAGAGATATTAGTGAGATGGTCTTGGGGTCACATTGCAATTTATGCAACACTTTTTAAAATATGTTCCTCAGGCTTAGGTGGGAATCTATTTTAAAAGAGCACATAAATAAAGTTTTAACTAATACATGTAAACCTTTGCCAAAACTTTACGTTGTCATTTGACATAATATAATCTTTTATAATGATAATCCTCACTTTGTTATTTTAAATTTCCTCAAATAGAACAATCATTTTTCTTCATAAAGATTTAGGTAAAACTAGATAGATAGATAAGGTAGATAAATAGATCACAGCTGTGAACTACTCTCATTTGAAGGAGTCACTGCTTTAACATTCAGTGAGGAAAGGACTAGTTAAAATGTGTTTTCTTTAGGCTTAATGAGATGCTAGTATTGATGTATCACCTATACTTATCTACTGCTGTCACAGGTCTGCCTCGCCCTGTATCCTTAAACAGAAATCCTAAACTGTCAGCAGTGTGTTTGTATTACTGTGTTGTGTGTTAAAGAGGGATATGAACCCTTTACTTCCAATTGTGTAGAAACAAAGCAAAGAAGATAAAAAAAGATCTGCTAGTGTAGACATGTCCTCCTGACTCAAATGTGTCACAAATAAAGTCAAATGCTTCCAGGAAGGGGAGGAGGATGCAGAATAGAATCTTCAGTGATGTGTTTAGGGAGCAGAACAAGTTTTATAAGCATAAGGGACTGAACTCAATACTGTCATTTTTAACCCATATCTCTACTACATGTGGAGATATTAAACTGGTTTCAGTACTATTTATTTATTTGTTCTTTCATTCTCTTAAGAAACATTTAATGTATACCTACTATGAGTCAGTGTTAGGTCTAAATTCCAGAGATTGAATTAAAAGCCCGCCAGATAAAATCCCTGTCTCCTTGGAGCTTAAAGTCTAGAGAAGGAAAATATTTTAAATAAATATGCAATTTAAAAGTTCTAAATAAAAGGAAAACATCTGGGGTTATTGGTATACATGATAAAAGGACTTGACCTGCCCTGGGGAAATCAAGAAAGCCTTTGAGGCAGTGAATTTTAAGATGAGCATAGAAGGCTGAGTAGGAGCTTCCAAACAGCTACTTTGTCAAGAGACATTTTTCAAGGCTCAAGGTGCAAGGCAGAGTAAGACCTAATAATCTACCCAAGAAACACACATGTGCACAAATAATTACATTTCAATAAAAGAAATGTTATAATTTAGGCATGAAACAAAGTACAATGAAGATGATGGCTTTTATTTTTAAAAAATATATATAAAAACCCTAGCATTGGTTACTGCTTTAAACATATTATGTTGAAAATTTTCCCTAAAAATAATCTGTCATATTGTTGCTAATTTAGGTATGTCCCTCTTGAGCCATCTACTTGACACTGTATCCCTTGCTAAGGGTCCCCCTATAACTTAATATTATCTAATTTGTCACATCCTATAGATGTTTCTTCCTCTTTTCAAGATCATTGATAACTTTACCAACTAGGGCAGCACCTGGAAGTTTGTGGAAGAAATTAAATGGTGCATAGAAGCATGAATATTATCATTTTAATATCATACATATACTAGATTTTCTTGAAGAAATCTTTAGTAAAATGCTACTGCCCATCAGAGAGTTTTCCAAAGGATAGTTTGACAATATTAAATAAATAGACAGACACACTAACCTTAAAATCTTTGTACCAAGTCTGCTAAATATTAGGTATCAAAATCTACGTGTAAAAGACAGGACTAAGGGATTCATTCTTCAGCCTAAATGTGCAGTTCTAATAACAGTATCCATGAGATATGTCACTGCTATTAAGAAGGAAGGCACAGAGTTCCATGAAAAGTGAACACATGGTTTATTACATTTTAAAATAACGTTTATTTGGAAAAAATTGACATTTTAAATGTTTACAAAAATAATCTTATGATTTCCATTGGTGAGTCATGAAAGCGATTATGGGTACAGAGAGCTGTGCATTTTATTTAAATTTTTTTCAAATAAAATGGAATTTGTTTTTCAAATAATACATTCATTGATTTAGAATGGACTATATTTTAAAGATCATCTATTATAAAATCTAACCCCCTCATTTTATACATAAGCACTTGGCTCAGACGTTCAGTTGGTTAGCAGTGGAATCAGGAAGAAAATTCTGTTTTTCCCAACTGCCAGTTTGATGCTATTTCCAACTCACAGCACTGATTCCCTTCTCTTTATTATTTAGTCCATATTTCCAGATTAATAACAATTGATAAGAAGGAGGGTGAAATTTTTCAGCTAATTGTGCATTTTCAACATTGCAAAATCAAGCAACATTGACTTTCCCTAAACAGAACAGTGAATAAACATTCACATTATATTAAAAAAAAAAAAAAGAAAGAAAGAAACACACACATATACACAAAGAAAGAAACTAAAGATTTGGCTACTTCTTTAAGAATCTACTAAAATACTCAAAAAGATAGAGAGTATTCTCTTTAGTTTGTTGAACTTGACAGGAAATTCAGACAATTTAGATAAACATCATGGTTCTACAAGATTGCAAATCTCTATTGCAGGGCATTTTCGCAACAGGAGGTTTAGTGTTGCTCAGAATTTAACATGTAATTGGATGAATATGTTTAAACTGTCAAAGACAGTCTTGTCTATCTTACCAAGGAAGAAAAGGGATAAAAGAAGCTATTTCAAGACTGAGTTCAGGTAAAAGGCAGATCTAAACAAAACCTTCTTCATTTGACCAAATCCTGTAT
>CAUYPO010033721.1:0-10052 GCA_963574435.1 Cheirogaleus major
AACTCCCTTCCTCTTCATTTGTATTCCTCTCTTTGGAGGTGGCAGTGACACTATGAAATATGGAGGTGGAAGCATGCCCGAGGGCCAAGGAGGTGGCCGTGAGGCTGAAAAAGCTTCAGTGGGGTGGGGTCTGAGAAGGTGGCTAGTATAGTTAGAAGATTAAATATATTTAATCTTTAATATATTAATATAATTAATATTAATATTAATATATTAATATATTTTTATATTTAATATTTAATATATTTAATATTCCAACTATATTAAATATAGTTGGAATTAAGAATATTAGAAAATATTTTGAGGTTAATATAAGCCAGATTTTTTTTACTATTAGAGAAGAGATTTACAAATAGGGTAGGTAATATTTTAATGTTTCTTAGATGAATGTTGGTGTTAAGTGCTGGATTATGATCGACAGTATTGGTGTATTGGTGGAAACTCACGGTTCTTTTAAAAAATATACACATAGACAGCCAGGCATGGTGTCTCACGCCTGTAATCCTAGCACTCTGGGAGGCTGAGGCTGGAGGATTGATTGAGCTCAAGAGTTTGAGACCAGCCTGAGCAAGAGTGAGACCCTGTCTCTACTAAAAATAGAAAAATTATCTAGGTGAGGTGGCACATGCCTATAGTCCCAGCTACTCAGGAGGCTGAGGCAGAAGGATTGCTTGAGCCCAGGAGTTTGAGGCTGCAGTGAGCTATGACGACACCATTGCCTTCTACCTAGGGTGACAGAGTGAGACTGTGTTTTAAAAAAAAAAAAAAAAACAGCCCACACACATAGAGGTAAATTTATTTTTTTTCTTTTAAAATTTTATTTATATAAATTTGTGGGATATAAGCATAATTTTGTGACATGCATACATTGTGTAATGGTCAAGTCAGGGCTCTAGGGTATTCATCACTTGAATGATATTAGTCACTTGAATGATATTCATCACTTGAATGATATTCCAATATTAGTACATTGGATCCATTAAGTAATTTCTCATCATTCACCCCCCACCTACTCCTCACCTTTCTGAGTCTCCATTTTCTATCATTCCACTCTCTATGTCCATGTGTATACATTTTTTAGCACCTATTTATGAATGAAAACATGTGATATGTGTCTTTTGGTATCTGGCTTGTTTCACTTAAGATAATGACCTCCAGCTCTATACATTTGGCTGCAAAAGACATGATTTTCTTTTTTATGATATTCTTTTTTATGGCTGAACATTTTTCCATTGCTTATATAAAGCACATTTTCTTTATCCATTCATCCATCCATTGAGGTACACTTAGATTGAGTCCATATCTTTGCTATTGTGAATAGTGCTCTGATAAACATATAAGTGCAGGCAAATTTTTGATATCTTGATTTCTTTTTCTTTGTGTAGATACCCATTAGTGAGATTGCCAGATCAAATGGTAGTTCTAATTTTATTTCTTTGAGAAATCTCCATATTGTTTTCCATAGAGGTTGTATTAATTTACATTTCTCATATATAAGTGTTCCTTTTTCTCTGCATCCTTGCCAACATCTTTTTTTTTTTTTTTTTTGTCTTTTTAGTAGTAGCTAAAACTAGCTACTGACTAGGGTAAGATGATTTCTCATTGTGGTTATAATTTGCATTTTTCTGATGATTAGTGCTGTTGAGCATTTCTTTTCATGTACCTGCTGGCCATTTGTGTGTCTTCTTTTGAGAAATGTGTATTCATGTTTTTTGCCCACTTTTTAATATTTTTAAATTGTTCTTGAGTGGTTTGAATTCCTTGTATATTCTGGATATTAGTCCTTGTTGAATAGTTTGAAAAAAATATGTATATCTGTACCTGTGTATATATACAGTTACTTTTCCTAGTTCTGTCTGAAGAGCAGGTCTAGAAACAACAACATTTCAGTAGCAACGAGCACATTAAACAGAAATACAATCTTCATTTCTAAACATCATCCTTCACTAAAAGAAACCAGGAATTCTTAGAGAAACAGCTGAATTCCAGGGCTGGTGTAGGAAAAGTGGAAACTGACCAAGAATATTTTGTGCCAGAAAGTAGGAAAGTCCTTAAAGAAAAATGCAGGAATATCAAAGTGACACAGAAACCAGTTTGAAGTAGCTGTCACCAACTAACATTGGGACAAGTTGAGCATCAAAATATTGGATTCAACATATTGTTCAATGTATATAACCCACTGAATAAAACAAGCATCCTTGAGTCCATAGTGATATATTAATAAATCATTGACTGAATAAAAGGAAGGTTATGTAATGGTTCATTTTTTGTGTGTCAACTTGGCTAGACCATGGGATGTCCAGATATTTGTTCAAACATAATGCTGGGTGCATCTGTGAGGGTGTTTCTGGAAGAGGCTAACACTTGAATCAATAGACTGAGTAAAGCAGATTGCCCTCCCCATTGTGGCTGTTTCTTATACAATTTCTTGGAGGCCTGAAAAGAATTTATAAAGCAGAGTAAGGAGAACTCACTTTCTCCACCTGTCTTTGAGCTGGAATATTGGTCTTCTCTTACCTTTAGACTTGGACTCAGACTGAAATTTATCAGCTGTCCTGGGTCTCTAGCTTGCTGAGTTTTTAAAATTGTTCCTGGGGTTCCTAGAATTGTCTCTTTAATCTGGTTAGATTTAAATATACCAATGACTCTATTTTCAGTAGTGAAGCGAGCACTGATAATCCATAGCATGATCTGGCAATAAACACATAAAAAATACCTCTCTAATACTTCCAATAACTCACTTAAGAAGCAGAGAGGTAGGTGACTATGAATATGAAACTTTTGAACATTTTTGTCAACCTAACAAATATAATGAGATTGGCTGGTTGCACCTAATGTTGTTGAACAAAGTGGTAAAAGAAAGGATGATCCCAGGGATTTAGATTTCCAGCTCAAATGCCACATACATGACCTGAAAACTTCTGTTTGTGCTTTGAAGGAGACTCTTATCTCCCGTAGCCACAACTCTGAGACTGCTGAAAACCAAATACAGAATATCATTCTGCAACTGGCTCAATTACAATGCAGGTGGGATTCCCAGCCTTGCAGGGTGTTGACCGTTAAAGTTATGGTATTGAATGGGATCCTGCAAATTGGAATGGAGATCTGTGGGAAGACTCTGAGTCCCTGATATAGCACTGTTCCCTGGGATAATCAGCCAGCTACCTGGTAACAGGTTGATTACATTTGACTGCTTCCATCATAGAAGAGTCAGTGTTTTGTTCTTATTGGAGCAGGCACTGACTCTAGACATTTGTCTTACCTGCAAGCAATACTTATGCCAAAACTACCATCTGTGGACTTACAGAGTGTCTTATCCACCATCATGGTATATTCCACATGACATTGATGTTAATCAAGGAACTTGCTTCATAGCAAAAGAAGTGTGGTAGTAGGCTCATGATCATGGAATTCACTGGTCTTATCATGTTTTCCATCATCTTGAAGCAGTTAGTTTGATTGAATGGTGGAATCACCTTTTGAAGAATCAATTACAGCGAAAACTAGGTGACAATACATTGCAGGGCTGGGAAAATTTGTCTGGAAGAGTGTATCTCAGTGTCCAATATATGATGCTGTTTCTCTTACGGCCAGGATTCATGGATCAGAAACCAAGGGATGGAAATGGAAATGGCATCACTCACTATTAGCCCGATTAAACCAATAGAAACATTTTGCTTCCTGTTCCCATGACCTTATTTTCTGCTGGTTTAAAAGTTTTGGTTCCAAAGGGAGGAATGCTTCCACCAGGAGACACTACAATGTTTCCATTTAACTTAGGACTGCCACTGGCCACTTTGGACTCCTTATGTCTTTAAATCAACAGACAAAGAAGGGAGTTACTGTACTGACTGGGGTGACTGATTCTGACTACCAAGAAGAAATTGGACTATGACTCCATGAGGGAGGCAAAGAAGAGTATTTCTGGAATATAGAAGATCCCTCAGGACCTCTCTTGGTATTATCATGCCCTGTGATTAAGGTCAATGGAAAAGTACAACAACTCAATCCAGGTAGGATTTTTAATGACCCAGATTCTTCAAGAATAAAGGTTTGGGTCACTCCACCAGGTATAGAACCATCACCAGCTAAGATGCTTGTTGAAGCCAATACAGAATGAGTAGTGAAAGAAGGTAGTTATAAATTCCATCTAGGACTGCATGAACAATTATAGAAATGAGGACTATAATTGTCATAAGTATTTCCTCCTTATTTTATTATGGTTATATTTGTATGCAAATATCTGTTTTTTTCCCTCCCTTATTCCCTTATCATGTAACTTAAGATGTATTGACTTTATATCCTAGTTTTTAATTAAATTAATTCTACATTATGGTATTTAATTTATGAGATGTCAAGAAGAGTAAATATCACCCAAGGACTTTACCCCTCCTTCTGGGGAAGGTGTTATTGCATTTTTGGTTGTACACAGGACCATTTTTGTATCATGTTAGGAGGAATTCTGACAATGTTATTATCTTCATTTGGAGATAAAGTATGAAGATGTATATAGATGCCAAGTATATAAGTGGTGCACTTGTGATGGTTAATTTTATGTGTCAACTTGATTGGAGGATGAGGTACCCAGATATTTGTTTAAACGTTATTTTGGGTATGCCTGTGAGGGTATTTCTGGATGAGACTAATATTTGAATCAGTAGAATAAGTAAAGTAGATTGTATTCACCAATGTGAGTGGGACTCATCCAATTTGTTGTAGGCCTGAATAGAATAAAAAAGACAGAGTAAGGGAGAATTCATTCTGTCTACCTGACTGTCTTTGAGCTGCGACATTGATCTTCTGTTTTTAGACTTTGATTCAGACTGGAGCTTATATCATCAGTTCTCCTGGCCTCAGGCCTTCAGGCTTAGACTGAAACTATACTGTCACTCTCTTGGGCCTCTAGCTTGCCAACTGCATGTCATGGGACTTCTCAGCCCCCATAACTGCAGGAGCTAATTCCTTATAGTAAATCTCTTTCCATATATCTACATCTTTATCTGTATCTATCTATATAGATCTAAATCCAGATAGATTCTATTGATTCTGTTTTTCTGTAGAACCCAGACTAAAACAAGGGAAAATCTTCCTTACTGTAGAATGCTAACTAATATAGATTTGGCAACAGTCACATGGTGGTTTATTCAGAAGGGATTCCTCTGTGGATGCTAAGGCTGGTGGATGGAACATTGCCACAGAAAAGTATATTAACATAATCTAGGAATATTTCCCTTCAAAATATTTATCAATACCAAAGGGAAAAAGGATGACTTTATAGTGGAGAAATCTGGTAGGCATTAATTTGCCTGGTGATCAAGGTTCTTCACTGGTAGTGGGAAGAGTAGACATTGTATGCGTCTGTAAAGTCATGCATTGAGAAGAACATAGCATCACTTTTGTAGTATTACTGCCAAGAAACCATAACCTGAAACTGGTCCCAAGGAAACATCAGATGGAACAACCAGGTTGAAGAACACCCTTCAAAATGAAAGGCCTTGCTATTTTAAACTGTCCAGACTATGAAAGCCAGGGGATGACTAAGGAACTGTTCTGGGTTGAGGAGTCTAAAGAGATATGGTAACTAAATGTAACTCATGATCTTCATAGGATGCTGGATCAAAACACAAAAAGAGACACAACTGGTACAGTTAGCAAAATCTGATAAGGCCTGTGGATTGGTTAGCATTGTTATATGACTATTGATTTCATTGGATGGATGTATTTGGTTATGTTGGAGTTTGTTTTTGTTTTTGGGAAAAACACTGGAAGATTTAGGGAAGACATAGACTGAACAAATGTGGTATAATGTTAACAGCTGTAGAATTTGGCTGAGGGGTACTCCTCTGTACTGTTGTTATAATTTTTCTATCAGAAATTATTTCAAAATAAATTATATAAAAATATTATTAGAAATATATATCTACTACCAAAGTTTCCTGATTAATCACCAAATTAAATTTATATCCCTACTTATTTCCATTTCTTTCCCCTTATTTCACCACTAAACCATTCATGACTTTACCCACAAGCTCCATATATCCCTTTCAGGAAAATGCTTAGGTTCAATAAACTAAAATCAGAAAAAAAAAAATCAAGCCCATTCCTTGATAAATTATCTTTACACATATCCTCCTTTTGCCCCTTTCTTAACTGTGAGCAGTGTACAAATTTAAGCAGAAACTGTAATACATCTGTATCTAATTTCTCATTTTCATGTATTACATAGGCCAGATTCATTATGCACTTTTAATTTAGGGAGCTCCTAAATATTGGGAGATGAAGTATGACCAAGTATATCCATAATCACAATAAGCAAAAACAAACAGATAGTAAACAATTATTCCAATATGCGAACATTCCACCCAATCAAGGAACCTAGCTTTGAAAAGCAAGACGCTAAAATATGGAAAAACATCACATTCTTCTCAGATGCACCTAAGTCTAACACTGGTGATGTCCAGTGGCATTTTCTGTGACCACAAAAAATGTTTCTTCCTTCCAGAAATGCACATTCATTTGATCCTTATGAAACTGCAATCCTCTAATCCAAATCAGAACCCAGACCGTGGGCTTAGGAGACTGTTTTGATAACAACCAAAAAATTCAGAATGTTTTACAGACATCATACTGTGAAGAATCCAGTAAAGGAAATAACTTTACTCAACAGAAGGTCCCCCAGGAGGACCTGTATTATGATTTAGTCAATACTAATCAAGAAGGTGGGTGGTAACAAGTGAGGTTCTTTACCCAGAAGCCAATTGTGCACAGGGGTAAACAAAACAGTTAAAACAGATTAGAAGTTAAACAAATTCACAATTATATTTAGTCACTGGATCATATTCTACCTAAGGCTGTACACCAAATATTTTTAATTCCTAATCCTTAAAAAAGTGAGAAAGTAAAAGAAGAAAGAGACATTGGCATGGAATATAAAGCATTCTTTATACAAGCAAATGGGGCACATTTTCTTCATATTTTCTCTAAAATTTTTACAATTGGGAAAACACCCCAGAAGGCTAACAAATATTTATGTATAGTCTAACTTCTTCAAGTGTTTTCCTATGACCTACCTTGCCTGATGCTTTATAGCACATGCTAAGTTGGTGGTGATTGTTTGATGAAAGTCATGAACAGTGGCAAGAGAAAATAAATTCATTCCTTCTTTTTCAAAACTAAGTCAGTCATTTTATCAAGAATGACTGCACTTGAATATTTATCACAGCACAATTCACAATTGCAAAGATGTGGAATCAACCCAACTGCCCATCAATTCATGAGTGTGTTAATAAAATGTGGTATATGTATACCATGAAATACTGCTCAGCCATGAAGAAGGATGACTTAATGCGTTTTGCAACAGTTTGGATAGAACTGGAAACCATTATCCTAAGTGAAGTATCTAAAGATTGGAAAAACAAACATGACATGTACTCACTATTAAATTGGAACTAACTGATGAGCACACATGTGCATAGAGGGAAGTAAATCTCAAAGGAAATCAAGTGGAGGGGGAGGGGATGGGCAAAAACCTACTTAACTGGTACAATGAACACTATCTGGGTGGTGGGCACACTTTTAACCCTGACTTGAGCATTACAAAAGTGATCCATGGAAGTAAAAACATTTGTACCCCCATAATATTTTGACATTTTTAAAAAACTAAGTACCAAACATCATTGGTGGTTTAGAGTTGAATGGTTCATATATTTCTACATCCTTGTAGCATATTATCACAAGTCAGAAAAAAATGGTGAAAAAATTATTAAAAAGAAAAGCATTATATCCACCTTTTAGCATATTAGTCAATAACAATGGAACCAGATGGCACCTGGCTTTAGATTGACCTGCAGGTCTTCTACATGCGTTATATTTCATTTATTAAGGGAGTAGCTTTGCTACTTGGATAAGTCACTGGGAACATATTGTTAAGAATTTCAGCCTCAGAAGCAGCATCTTCTATAAACAGTTACAACATCTGATGACAAGATAAGTATGCCAGCCTGGTTCACCCAAAAGCATTCATAAAAATGGCTGCAGCCTACTTTATTTGTGCATAGGGCAATTCTGGGTCATTATAGTGAAAAGCACTGGGTAAACTATAAATGGGGTAAGGACGGAAAAGAGGGCATAGATGGGGGTGGGGAATAAGAAATAAAAGGGAACATTGAGTATGTTTTTAAGTCATCCTCAATGACTCAATGACTGATGGAAGTTTCTAGCTTTTATTGGCCTTATGTCAGCATATGTTGCTCTTGCTTATCACTCTTGGTGATGGTGTTCCCTGCTGCTCCCTGCTGAAAGAAATCTGGATTATCAGGAAGGGTGCTACAATAGCAATCATGATATTGCCACAGTTGTTGAGGTAGACACCAAACTATAATACCAGGCAGATAAACAGGGACATATTGCTAGCTCCCCCAGCTTTCTAGAAACATTAGGCATTTGTGGAAAAGTGAACTTCACTCAGAGAATATCATTTTTTCCTATGGGCAGGGGAAAAAAACCATAAAAGTTTAGTTTCAGGATCCCATCCTGCTGGCCTCATTTAGCTTCATTCCCCCTTACCACACCAGCCACTTTTGATGAGGCACAATAATGACACAAAGCTCACACATCTGCACTAATTTTTCAGGGAAGTCTGGGTCAACATGAATGTTTCTTATAAATTATGGAGCAACTATCTAGGAGTAAACAATCAACTGCTCTCCCGACTACATTCCTCTTTTTATCTTCATAACATTAGTATCATTAAAAGTATTGAATTTTCAGTCCCTAATTTCACAGGGCTCTTGGCTATATGCAGAGTTAGAGTCAGTTCCTGCCCTTTAGGAGTTTCAAATCTAAAAATATTTTTTAAAATGCAAAGCAGAATCTAAACTGAGAACACCAGCCACACGAATAAACAGTCAGCCATCCACAATCTCTCTGAAGCTGTCCTCACGGAGGGGCAGAATTTATACTTCCTCTTAAAGGACATGTAGGATTTAAATAGAGGGTCTTGAGTTTTGGCATGGCCAAGAAGGAGGGATTCAGGAAGAAAAGTAGGGGCGGCATTCTAGGTGGGGTGAACAAAAACATACTGGTGAGAAAGGGGAAAGTTGGGGCAATAGTGAGTAGGGCTGTTTAATCAGAGCAAGGGGTTCTTGTAGCTAAACAATAAAGAGAAAACAAAAGAAGGGTTGTAGAGTACATCAAATACCAGTTTAAGAACTTCATCCTTTGCTGGTGAGTGTCACCAAAGGAGACATTTCATCAGTTGAGGAAAACCACATGTCACAGTGCTGGTGTAAGAGTGATGGCCTTGGGCCATCTTTTTATATGATATAAATAGCACTAGCTCTCCCAATAGTCACAGAATCCTGTTATGTTTTCCACAATAGGATATTGATAGAACTGCCACTTGGCAAGGCCTCTTGGGCATGCCTGAGCCCTCAAGTTGGTGATCTCTAAGCAGACATTCCAGACACTTAAAGGAAAACCAAAGCCGTCATAAATAGCATCAATTCAATTTGTATAGCACCTTTCCTCCAAAATACCTGTTAAAGAGACCCTGGCTCTTCACAACAGGGTCATGCTAAAACTCACTAAACAAACTGTTTGCTTAAGAGGGATAAATGCCTTGAACAAATGCATCTGTAAACTCTCTACCTCCCTCATTATGGCTTGCATAAGGTAATGCCACAGATCCAGTAAGTGGCCAGAGGCAGAATATCTCCAATTCATGAGCAGAGGCAGAAAGACTGCCTGTGAAGAAGCTGCTCTCAAGGTCTCTATAGCACCACTCTAAGCCAGGAGTGCATCTCATCAACTCTTGGCTGGCATCTCTAGTCCAAAGCAATAAGCTCCTATCTTTAAAAAAATGTTATTATAAATTGACAGTTTATAATTGTGTATATTTGGAGGGTGGATCAAGATGGCGGACGAGAAACACCGCCAGATAGAGCGTCTCTGCAGAAAAGAAAGCTTCTAGAAGATATTAGAAGAAAGAAGCAAGCAAACGACCATACATCGGACGGGGGTCGGAAGGAGGAGTGCCGGAGACTACGGGAGAC
>CAUYPO010033722.1:0-15468 GCA_963574435.1 Cheirogaleus major
AAGCAATCTTGACCAAAAAGAACAAAGCTAAAGTATCATGCAACCATATAATATAATATAATACAAAGCTGTAGTAAACAAAACAGCACGGTATTGGCATAAAAACAAACACATTGGCCTATGGAATGGGATAGAGAGCCCAGAAATAAACCCACACCTCTATGGTCAATTTATTTTCAGCAAAGGTACTGAGAACACACAATGGGGAAAGGGACAGTCTCTTCAATAAATGGTGTTGGGAAAACTAGACATCCACATGCAGAAGAATGAAATTAGGCCCTATCTCACCCCTTATATGTGAATCAACTCAAAATGGATTAAACACTTAAACATAAGACCTGAAACTATAAAACTATTAAAAGAAAACATAGTGGAAATGCACCATGACATTGGTCTGGGCAGAGGTTTCTTAGATATGACCCCAAAACCACAGGCAATGAAAGCAACAATAGGCAAATGAGATTTCATCAAACTAAAACCTTCTTCACAACAAACAAAACAACTTAATAGAGTGAAGAGACAATCCATAGATTGGGAGAAGATATTTTTAAATCATTTATCAGATAAGGGGCTATTATGCAAAATGTATGAGGAACTCAAACTGCTCAATAACAGGAAAACAAATAACCTTATTTAAAAATGGACAAAAGGACTTGAGTGGACATTTCTCAAAAGAAGCCATACAAATGGCCAGCAGATATATGAAAAAATGTTCAACATCTCTAATCATCAGAGAAATAGAAATTAAAACCACAATGAGATATTGACTGAATTTAGTGCTAATTGTTTTTGTGTAATTTTTCAGTGTAATTGTCTTTGACATCTCAAAACCATGCTATGTGGAATATACTTTTTACAAATAATGAAACTGTATGAGAGAATTAGTAGAATTCTATTTCCTAAGTCAGTTCTTCTAAGGATGTGTCTTTGAGGTCATGTTCCTGTTTCTATCTTCCAAAAAGCTACATTATTAGAACTTTGGGCTGCTAGACTTTGGCAGATCTGCCTCTTTAGCCAGAGAAAAGAGCACCAAGGAAATAGTGCCCCCACCTTTCTATCTGACAGTCCTGATCAGCAATCACTATGCTTTTAAGAGAATCAATGGATAAAAAGCCTGAAATTGGGGGGAAAAGAGAAAGTTTAAAATCCGACAGAGAAGTGTGTGATCACTCTGTCCAAGATGATTAAATGAAATAATTTGAAAGCCATAAGTAAAACATACCAGGTAAATGAGGAAAACCAGGAGGAGAAAGGAAAGAGGAGAAGGAAGGTGATTGAGTATGTTGAAAACTAGGATAAATTATGTTCATCCAAAGTATTAAGGGAATTAATACATTTTATAAAGAAAGCATACCATGAAAACTAAATAAAACAACAAAAAGCAAGTTTTGATGACAAGTTAAATGATAAATGCCAGTAGTAGTACATGCGCAACTCTATCTCCTGACGCTGCTATACAAATGAGCTATCTGCATATAGGCTGTTATCTGGTTAATTTCACCTGCCGGATCACAAGTGCTGTAAATACTTTTCCAAGACACTACAAAGTTCAGTTGACTTGAAATTCATCTTAAAGCAACTGGAAATGCAGACTATGCCTTTATTTGGATCAATCCTACAATTTTTGAAATGCACCAGAAATTCATTTTTAAAAATTTACTAGAATGTAATTTAAAATAATAGAAAAGGAAGAAGTAAACAGTTCAGGGGAGAACTTGTGAACTCTTGTTCTCAACTATAAGCCAGTAAGTGCCTACTCAGAAGACTTCACAACTGTACCTTCCTCAGTTCTACAAAGAAATCTGAGAGAAATCAAGCATGAATGCAAATTCCTTATATTCACTATTGTCCAATAGAAAATATTTTATTAAAATTTTTGCCATTTTCCATCATTAGTTGAAAACCCTGTTAGCCAATAGCCTATACTACTTTTGGAACTGAGTATTTGTAGTTTCATAACCACTTGGCAATTCCATAGGTTAAAAAAAAATGTACCAGTCTTTTTCAAATGCGCTCTTTGACACTAGATTATTTATAGGGCAGTTCAGTTACTTTTAATAATAGTGATAAGCCAAGAAATTTACAGATCTCTTTTTACCATATTTTGATAGACAAGCATCCATCCAGGATGTGATCTTTATTGAAAAGGGGTTTAAGGTGCTCTTAAGTAGAGGAATTACTGAATTCCTGAAGCTCTTCAAACAAAAAACCACTTCAGAAATGACAAGAGTACTTTGGAAAAGAATGGTTGCCTCAAAGCAGACCTTCAAGAGGGAGAACTCCAGCAAGCTGGGTGAAGGGTTCATTCCTCTCAGCCTAAGATTGTTTACTGCTGGCCTACTGGGGGCCAGGCAATCTGCAAAGCTTAGTAAATTCAGCACCCCTCAGCACAGAATCTGGTCCCCAGGAAGCCCCCAGCACAAATTTAGGATGAAGAAGGAAGAAAAGGAAGGAAGGAAGGGAGGGAGTGGGGGGGGGGAGAAAGAGAGAGAGAGAGAAAGAAAGAAAGAAAATTTAAAAAATACAATTCAACCATGGAGCCCATTTCATTCAGGGTGACTTTGGCTGAGAGAGTTAGAATAGTTGGATGGACTATTAATGGGAGAACTTGAACTCCCCAAATTCCAATTCAGCACTCTTCCTAGATTGTATACTTTTTCTGAAAAGAGCATTGCGAACAAACCAATAAAGCTTCTGCTGTGATTTCAGAGTGCCCAGGTCAACAGGGAAAAGTATCAGGTAGTATTCTAAATGTTCTGGAGATCCTTAGAGAGCCAGCCCCATAGTATCCGCATGAGTCTCTTGTAATTCTGCTTTCCTTATGAGTGGCTTCATAGACTTGCAGCATTCTCTTTTAATTGCTTCTCAGGAGAATGCAGAGAAAGCCTTTCATTGGAATTTTTTAAATTTTAACACTAATATGTAATAATACAGCAACATTCTCTGGTTTTTCTAGAACTCAGGGTTTAATAGCTATGACTGTCTAGAACACAGCCACAGAAAATCACCTCTGATTAAATGGTGGAAATAGCTGTCACCACCTACACTTGGATATTTCATCTAGTACTAATGAACTTACAATTACATGTTTCAGCTAGTGCTAATGAACTTATAATTACAGAAAGAATTTCAGATTTAGCATTGTTTATCATTTGCTCTTCTTGGGTAATGGCAGTTAACAAATCATAAACTGGTAATCACAACTGACTGTGAGGATGGAAATAATAATAGTGAACATTTATATAGTGTTGACTCTGTATCAGGTATTGTCCTAAGAGCTTTACATATATTAGCTCATTTAATCTTCACAATAACCCTATGACCTACTATCATTGTCCCCATTTTACAGATGTGGAAACTGAAGAGATTAAGTAATTTGCCCAAGATTACACAGATTGGAAGCAATGGAGGTAGGATTGGAACCCAGGGAGTCTGGCTCCAGAATTGGTGCTCTCTAGAATCTACCTAGTATTATCAAAAGTAATTTCCTGGTAGCTTCCATCAGTTGTCATGGCAGCTCTCAAGATAAAGAATTGTTACTGTTTTTAATAAATTATGTCATTCCTGAGAAGGAATTATGTGTGAATCATACAAAGCTGCAGTCAAAGCACAGTGGTGAAGCTACTTAGTGTAGGGGCAAGAGGCCTGTCTCTCCCAGCAGCTCTATACACATAGTTACTTATATAATAGTTACATTATAAATCAGTAGGATAATCCCTGATCCCCATGCAAAATCATACAAAATGTTAAATGATGTTTGACCAGTTTTGTTAATGATTCAGAGAATCTTGAAATATATTTTAGGAAAAAAAAATTTCAAAAATTTTGGTTACCTGGAAAATACAGTTCTGTTGATCATCTTATAATCCAGGCCAGATAAAGGAAACATTCTTGCCTTGCTTTGAGGGAATTACAGGCTAACATTTCTATTAATTTTCAGCTTTCATTAAAGGCGATTAGCTTCATGTGCAATGTTTCTCAAACTGAAAGTGGTGACACATTAGAAAATCAATTTATGGATTGCAAGCAGCATCATTTATAAATTGAAATCAGAATTCATTGCAGGCAGTGAAAGTAATTTTGAGATATTTTATTTCATATATATGTGTGTGTGTATATATATCACATAAATAAATGTGTATATATTTATTTAAAAATATAGAAAAATATTTTTAATTATAAAAATAAATACAAAATATTTCTTGCTGAGAGTCACTTTCAAACACTTTGAAAGCCACAAGTATAGTGTTTAAGAGTACAGATTCTGAAGCACAACTGCAGTGTTGGAATCGGGTCTGTACCAGTTAGGAACCAAGTGACCTTGGGCCAGTTATTTTACTTCTCTGACCCTCAGTTTCCTCATCTATACAATAGTGAGAATAACAGTACCTACATCATTCCATAGTTGTAAGAGTTAAAGGAATTAATATATATCATGTGTAGGACAGTGTCTGGCACATGGTGACCTCTGGGAAGTCATAGTTGTTATCCTGTTGTCATTCCCTCTCCATTTTGCTGCTGTCTAAGAAGGGAACTTGGAAAAGCAATGATGTTGAATGCAGTAACTTCTTTACCTCATGGCAGAATTACATCTTCACATCTTTGCACTTCAAACCTTTGAGCATTGTGCATGTTCTATTCTGTAAAATTGCTTTACCTAAATATAAAGGCTAAAAACAAAGATGTTCTTAAATCACTGATATGTTTAGGCTAATCAATCACTCTAAGATTTTTTACCCAAAGCCTGTGCAGACATAGTCTAGGAAGTGGACTAATTCTGCTAGAATCACCATCTCTTGTTTATTATTTGTTGGAAGGAACGTTGCAGTTTCACCATAGTTGGCCTTGACCAGTGTGCTTATGCAATCTTCAGAACATATGAAAGCTATTTCATTTGACAATAAGTATTTCCTCACTTTGGCTTATGTTCAGCAATAACCATTTTTTTATCCAGATCAGGGTGAATGAGCATGTTGTGACTGTTCTACTCTTCTAAAACTTATCTTTGATTGACTGCATATGCATATTTCATAGCAGAATCCAAATCTACCACCATGGGCCAAAAGTCATTCAGTTCAATATGCTTTTCTTTAATTATAGTATATTCCTTGTCATTTTTCATGCACATATAACCACATACTATGGTTTGGTCTGAATCATTTCTGTCATCATTGACGATTAAAAACCATGCTTGAAGGTCATTGACCTACTCTATAAAGTTGTTTTCTTAAGTATGTCATTGTACAAGTTTAATTCAGTGGGTCTTCTTAATTATATTAAGGACTATTGTTATGTTTTCTTTCTTTCCTTATTGTTTGTCTACTGCTGCCGCAACTCAAAAGGAAATTGTCAACTGTATATTTAGTTACATTTTGGTCAAAGGGCAAGGTTTTCCCTTCAATCCCCTACCTCACACAACTTATCTAAGTCCCCCACCCTCTGTTCAGGGGTAATAACAACTGTCTAGGACTGTCGCCAGCGGATGGTCCACAGGACATGGTGTGGGGAGGTGCTCCATTTAAGGAAGATGGCCACTGAGTGCTTTCTGCTCCACAGCTGGAGCTCTTGGCAGAAGATTGTCCTTTCCCCTCAAAGACTCCTACTCCTCCTACCTTCCCCTGCCTCTTCGGTTGCTCCTCTTTATCCTTCACTCCTAACCCTAACCCCCAAACAGACTTTAGGAAATTGTATGTGCTTGCCTTTGGTTTTTGTTTCTGCTTTGTTAGGAGTTGAGAATAGAAAAGCATCTCTGATGAGAGAACAGAGGGTAAAAACACAAGTGAACATTTCAATATATAACTTCAATGTATAACAGCTGCTTGATATGCTCCTTCTGTGTACTCTCCAGGAAGATCGTCTTCCTCAAAGGGGGCAAAGTGACTAGGCAGTGAAGAAGGAAGCCAACTTCAGCCTGCCCAGCCAATCTGACCAGCAAAACAGTCATGGTCACTGTCAAAGTTATATGTTGCAGCCAGCAATTTCTCCCAGTTCCCTCTGACACTGTCTCTGTATTAGTGTAGATTTGGACATAATATCAAGTTTGATTACCTTTCAGTACTTGAATTTAGTAACCTCTTCAATTTTTTTAAACAAAAGTTGCAATAGGAATACCAGTTTAACAACTTCTTAATTAATTCTTATTGCCATTTATAAACTACAGTCTATCAGAAATTTAGGCAGAACTACCATTTAGTTGTACCATTTTGCGCATATATTTAAAATAGCTCTCAGTTCTACAAATATTCATCATGAATCATTATTATCCTCTTCTGGGGTGATAATATTCATATTCTCCCTACACCTTCCTGAACTAGGCTTTCAGAAGTTTACACCAAGTGTCCACTCTTGACATAGCTCTGCTACAACTGATCAGGAAATCTAACAATGTGGAAAGCCGCCTTTTCAGTCTTTCATATAACTTTTTTTCTCTACAGAAGTGGTTCTCAACCTGGGCTACACATTGTAATCACCGGGGGAACTTTAAAAAAATCTTAAAACCCAGGCTGCATCCCAGACAGATTGATTCAAATCTCTGGGAGTGGGCCAAGGCGTCAATATTTTTTATAGCTCCCCCATCGATTCCAATGTGCATTCACGGTTTGGAATTGCTGTTCAAAGGGCTTGCCAGTTTACTGAGAGTTGAATTAAGAGAACATCTGAGCTTATCATTTCCCTTCTGAGAATTTTTTGAAAAGCAAGAAAGATTGTTGAACAAAAAAGCTATAATATTTTGCTAGTGTGAATAGCTTAGATTGAAATCATACCGACCTGTGTTTTAGTCCCATTTCTGCTACCTATAGGAGTACAAATGTAGGAAACTCACTTATCCTCCAGTTTCACCCATTTCTAACTGGAAATAACCCCCACCTTCTGGAGTTTTTGTTAGTGTTAAATGAGATAATATGTGTAAGGTATTCAACATAATGTCATAAGCTAAAAAAAATCATAAGAGAGTAGGAAATATTACTAGTTCAGAAATGACTATCTGTTCATGGTTCATCAGAGAGGACCTAAGAGCCTATACTGGCCATTTGTTGTCTTTATACTGACATGAAAAAATAAGATTCTAATAGAATTTTTAGACATAGACAGAAAGGCGCTCATTTTAAGATTGTGCCAGTACCTCTCAGACTTGGAAAACCTCAGGATGATACTAAGGAGCTGGACTTTAGGAATGATGGATGTCTTCAGCCACGGAGGTACTAGTTGAAGCTGGAGGTACCTGAGGAGGAGCTAAGCAGCCAGCCACAATACAGTTCTTCTTGCCTCCAAAAGAGGAGTTATGCACTTTCCCACACTCACTGTGATACATTCCATTTGCTAAGAAAAGTGGCTTGTATCATTCTTGAATACTGCTTTCAAGTTCTCATATATTAGATTATTTTTTCTGTATAAATAGCATTCATACATTAATATTTAGTCGAGTTAATAATATTTCCAACCCTTACTCCAGATTACCCATCAACTGGGTCCTCAGCTTCAGGCTCTCTCACAAGCATGCAATCAAAGTGTCATCCAGGGCTATGATCTCATCTGAAGGCTGGACTGGGGAAAGATCAGCTTTCATGCTCACTTACACGGTTGTTGGCCGAATTCATTTATTCAAAGTTTGTGAAACTAAGGACCTCCACTTCTTTCTGGTTGTTGTCCAAAGGTCACTCTCAGTTCTTTGCCATGTGGTTCTCACCCACACAGCAGTTTACTTCATCAAAACCGGCAACAGAGTGAGTCTGCTAGTGAGACAGAAGTCTCAATCTCTTGTAACCTAATCATGAAAGTGACACCGCTCAATGCTGCCATATTCTGTTGGTTAGAAGAAAGTTACCCCAGGGAAAGAAATACATAAGGCTGTAAATAACAGAAGGCAGGAATCATTGGGGCAACTTTAGGAGCTGCACTGAACAGCACATACCCAGCCATAAAAGAAAGAGGGAAGGAAAGAGAAGGAAAGGAGGAATGTGGAAGGGAAGAAGAGAAGGGACAAAAAGATAGAGACATAAAAAAGACAAAGAAAAAATAGCTTTCGTGTAGTACATCTATATCCGAGTTCCATGTGTAGGCACACACTTCATCACATTAGCACCACAACCATAAATTTCCTATTTCTTATTTAGAATAAAAGGATCATAGGGACTTTCTATACATCTGGAGTTAAAAGGAAAACAGAATAAACATAAGAATACTAAGTTAAAGTAAGCAAAATGTGTTTTAAATTAGTTCCTTTTTAAGTTTTTTTTTCCAGCTGACAAAGTATTTTTTTTAATTTCTGTTTTAAGTTTTCAGTTGGGTTTATTATTCTTGCCATTATGTGACAGACATATTACACAGGGAATATAGAAAGCTGGATGGCCTTTGCATTTGGTATTTTCTGGTTGTTTCAGCTCAAATGCCAAAATTATGTTTTTTTCTCTACATTATTGTTAATGGTTGTATATGTCTCTTAATTGTAAAAGTGAAGCTGTATAGTACCTTATATGTCATCTATTCCAGGCTCTCTACTGAAGAAAATGAAGCCCAAATGGCTTGGGAAGGTCAAGGTTAAATAGTGTCAGAGCCAAGACTAGAATACCAAATCTATTAATTTCTAATCTAGTGCATTTCTTTTTACCTTCTGCACAAATGGTCAGAATGTGAAATATTCTTCTCAAGCCTGCAGGCATAGTTGTGGTTTAAATATGTTTTCATAATCACAAATTTTCTAAAAAGACCTAAAATAGTGTTTTCAGTGCTTCGGCTAGTAGAAAAGTACCTTTATCCAGGTACTTTACTATATGATAGTTGTTCAACTAACAAAATACTCACCTTTCTCACTGTATTCACTTGTAACAAATCACACAGGCTCCTACACTTCTTTGGGAGTGCTTTGGGAAGGGTTGGTAAATAGTGACCACATCAAAAGGGCTGCCCTTCTGCCCTTGGTACCAAGGCATATCCTATCCATGCCCAAAAGTCATGTAAACTTCTCAGTTCATACAGGAAAAGGAGTATTTCTTACAACAGTATGACCATGGAATTTTATTACAAAAGAAGTCCTGCTGTCACCAGTATGTGCTCTCAGAGATAAGGACATATCTGCAACTCAGGATTTTCTGAAGATTCTCTTGCTTATAGCCAGAATATTCAGGGCAAGAGGTATTCTTAAACAAGAACACATTTCCTGAGCCTGAGCTTCTTCACTGCATTAATATGGGTATTAGTGAAAGGGGTGAGCCCTGCATTTCCTAGCCTTATCATCTCTTCTTACCCTGCTTATTTTTCTACATAGGATCCCCACATATGTGTTTTTTGCATATTATTTATTTTTTCATTATCTTTTAAAATATTCAGAAAGATATTTTAAGATTGAGAGCCTCCCTAATGCTCAAGAATGAGAGTTTTAGATTTGAGAACAAATATATTAAGTTCACAATCAAATGGAGGACTAATCACATAAGAAGCAAAAAAAGAAGTAAAGAAATCTGACCATCTCCAAAATGGCCACGGATGCCAGAGAATTGATTCAGAAAAATGAGTTTCACTTCAGACTTGTCTGTTGCATGTGTATAGCTGCAGATTTCATAGATGCAGAGGAATTTTGGCTAATATCCTTGGTACCAAGGCACATCCTGATCTGAAGGCATTCTCTACTTCCTAAATTAAAATTAACATATATGTATGCATAACTTGTTTAGAGATGGCATCTTTTTAAGGAGTTTCCTGGCTAATCTTGTGAAAGAATGCAAATATAAGTGACTTTTTTTCAAAAATCTATAGAAAGAAAAATGGCTCTGTAGTGGATACTGTGGTCCCCCACACCAGATCCCCTCTGTCCACCTGATATCAGCACAGCCATATATGGTTCCCAGTTGCCACCTTGCACATTGCTGTGCACACTCAAGTGCCTTCCCAGGCAAGGACCCTCAGTCCATATGCAGATGCAGCCTAGAAGTACATGGAAGCTAATGTCTCAAAGGAACCCCTCAACAAATGGGTGCTGAGAGTCAGTGGATGAATGTCCCAGCCTCCTCCGATCCTATAGGACAATGATGAGGCCCATTCTACACAGCTTCTCAGAGGGGCCTCAGTGGGGTTGGGCCCCAGTTAGGCACTGTGATAACCAGTTCAATCACACACACATTACTAGCTGTTCTCTTTTCCCTTCCCACTCTCCCCATTCCCTCACTTCTAGTTCCTGGGGTCACCTTCCAGATGAACTACCTGTACCCAAAACCTCATCTCTAGCTCTGATTTCTTTAAAAGGCCCTAAGAAATAATGCTTGAAATAAAGGCAGAATGGTTTGTCTCTAGAATCAAGGGCTGACACTGGCAAGCAACAGGTTCTGAAACTATGACCTAGGAGCAAAGCTTTTGTGGAAGACGTTGGCATCACCTCTTAGATACAGAATATGCTGGCTTCGTCCTAGTAGTTTCTTCTTTGCACACTTTAAATATGTGTTTTATTAGGACCACATATGACACTCCTGATTTCATGCCTTGCCTTTTTTTTATTCTAGATTCTTCTGGGAAGCCTAAATTCACCAAGTGCCGTTCACCTGAACTAGAGACTTTCTCATGCCACTGGACAGATGAGGTTCATCATGGTTTAAAGCACCCAGGATCTGTACAGCTGTTCTATATTAGAAGGTGCAGACTCCGTGCCTTTCTGATTTTTCTTTCCATGGATGTGCTGACTAAAATATACTGAGTCACATGCAGTGTAGGAATAGAAGTGATTTATTTTAATAACCTAAAAGTGTCATTCATTCATTTATTGAAAAAAAATTAATTAGGCCATTACTATGTGCTGGGTACTATTTTAGACACTGGAGATAGAGCAGGGATTACAAAAAGATAAAAACCCTGGTCTCATGGATATTTCTTTTCAATGGGGGGAGATCGGCAATAAAAAAATAAATAACATGTCAACTGCTAATATAGGTTAATAAGGCAAATAAAGCTAGAAGGAGGATAAAGAACATCAGCACTGTGTGTAAGTGTGTGCATGTGCAAGATAGCGTGTGAGAGTGAGTGTATGAAAGTGTGAGTGAGAGTGTGTGTGGATATGTATGGGTGTGTGCATGTGGGTGAGAGAGTGTGTGTAAGGGGCTTGAGTTCTATTTGAAATGGGAGTTCATAGGAGCCTTCTTTAATGTAGTATGGAGCAGAGATATAAATGAAGTGGGAGAGGACATGTCAATGTCCGGGAGAAAGCTTGTCCAGGCAGAGGAAATTGTAAGTGCAAAGGCCCTGGGGCAGCTTTGGCATGTTTGAGGAAAGCAGAGGACATTACAGATGGCACAAGATTGAAAATGGGGAGAGTAATATGGGAAGGAGACAGAGAGTTACTTAGGGACAGACTGTCAACCAGGGCTTTGAATTTTACTCTATTTGTGGTAAAAAAAAAAAAACTTTAGATGTTTTTGAAAAGATGTACTGTCTAAAAGATACATCTTGGTTTCTATGTGTATCATAGACTACATTCTTCCTTAATTAGATATATTCAACAAAGGACTGTAATACTTTTCTCTTACATTTTTACCAATGATCTTGTAAAATAACAGGGGAAGGGTGAAACAAAGATTTTTCAACATAGTTACCACCCAAATAGTTTATTTCTTTCCCCTCACCTGGCATTATTTCCTTTTCTGTTTACTCTTACATTGTACCTTTTTACATTTTTTAATTTTAGGCTTAAACACTACATCATTTCTTCTTTTCCACCCAGCCCCCAGGGAAGGCCTAAGCCAAGATGCAGGGTTAGAGAGGCCCCTTCCTTTAGGCCCTTATTGTTCATTATTCTGAGGATGATGCTGTCTACCCCATAGAGGAGCTGGGAAAGGGAAGAAAGATGCAGTGAGCAGTTGAGGACATGAGCTCAGGGGGCCACCAAACCTGCACTTCAGCCTGGCTCTGGCACTGTCTTACCAAGTAATTCTCAGCATTGTCTCTGTACAACTCAGCCTCCTTATTTGCAGAATAGGGATAGTAGACTTGCCTCATGGATTCTTGTGAGGATTTTATTAGACAGTACATGAAACACCCTTGGCACAGTGTTTGTCACACATAATAAGTACTTAGTAAATGGTAGCTGTTATTCTTACTGGTGGTATAATAATAACAATTTAAAATAATAATGATATAGAATGCTAATTTCTGGGCTATAAAAATGATTTTTGATTCTTTATTGTTTGTGATTATTGATATGCTATAAGACCATTTTAATGCAAAGCTGGGTTTTTAATTTGCAGATAACAAATACTTTGAGTTAGCAACCAAGGCTGGCCTTCCCCACCTTCTAGGTTTGAGAGAAGTCTCTTGGATGTACCCCAAAGGGCACACAAAGATGAGGTGATTGGGCACCAAATACACTATTTTTTTCCTTGCAGCTGACACTACAGAGAGATAGGGGCCAGTCAGCAAAGATGATTTGTATAAATACATTGAGACATGAAGTTAGTATGTTTGGTAACACTTTTGAATATGTTTGGAATTTATTATGTTATTTGTACACGAAGAGAGAGGCTTAGTGCAATTTTCATGCTTTACTTCAACAACTCAGAGAGCCAGCTGAATCAAAACAAATAAAATAAGCTATTTGTCCAGGCACAATGAACCAAATTGAACAGAGAAATAGCAGAATAACATCTTGAGCTGGGCCCACTTTATGAAAATTTTTCACCACATTAATAATCACCAAATCTGAATGTGAGCAAAAAGAGAAATCCAAAGGTATTAAGGCATCACAAATATATCTTTGTCTCTTACCATCATCTGTCATGGCCACATGACTCTGTCTGCAAGACTCTTTTGCAGTCCCCAGTCCTTTAAGCATCCCTAGTCCAAACCCAGGCTCTGTACTAACAAGGATGCAGCTGAAAATGTAACCAGATGGTGGGGAAATTTCAGGCATATTCAGAAGAATGTCTCAGGTTTTGCCCTAATGGAGTTTGGAATCCCAGGGGTAAAAATTGTCACATCCTAAACACCCCAAGTGTAACCTCATGATTAAGTGCCAACCAAAATTTGCAAAATCAATATTTTGTGTTTTCTATAAAAATATAGCTATTTTGAATACTTTAGCCAAACTATTATAGCAGAAGCCACAGCCCAATTTATCTGAGAAGGGTTCAATTAAGGCGTTAGGAGTATCAGGACTGGGCTTCACTGATCAGTGCACATATGTATTAGACTTGTCATTGCCCACTTACACAAAGAGGACAATTAAATGCATTTCCTGACTCTTGTCATGGTTTCTGAAAATTCACTTACAACTCCTGAAACTATAGAATCATGCTTCCCATCCCTGATGCAAAAATAAAACTGTAACCTGATTTTATCCAAATCCGGAATCAGTGAAGGCAGAAAGGAGCGGGGGTGGGGGGGTGCAGTGGGCATTCAGTTCGCTGGCCTGGCCTTGGCATCTAAAGCGTAATGGAATCTAAACACGTCGGGCTGTCAACAGGACAGTTCGGGCACAGCCCCACAGGCAGTCACATGTTTTCCTTAGCTCTGCTCCTTGCCAGGTGAGCTGGCAGAAGAAGCAGCCTCAACGTGTCAGGGCAGCTGATTCAAAACAGTCTCAGCCTCCCTGTGATGGAGATGGTGCCAAATTCAGCCTTGGAGCTTGGAAGGGACATGGCATGAATGCAAATCACAAGCATGGCAAAAGAAGGCCCTGTGAAGCGTGTCTGAGCTGCTCTGCTCTCAGTTGCTTGCATGCAAATGCCTTGTTTCCAAAGGAAATGGGCATATGTACACTTGATCCTTAAGGATATATCCCCCACTTCTACCATCTCAACCCAAATCCCCCTCCCAAAATTACCCTGGCCTTATGAAAGAAATTTCATTTTTCTTGCAAGGTTGTGGGAGAAAGTAGAAGGGAGAAAGGGCATTGTTACTATACCTTTTTCCCCTAAGGAAAGTGTTAAATCTTAAGCCAAAACCACATGAGCTGTATGACATGAAAACAGTTGCCCTTAAAACATAAATGTTTTATTTTTATGATTTCTTTTCCAATTGGTTACCTTTAGATGGAAAATATTTCGTTTGCTTTTTATTCTGATTTTTAATGATAGTCTCTCTCTATGGTTCTCACTCCTTCTATTTCACAAGATAGTTTGGGAACAAACCTAAAGGACTTAATTTGGGGGAGTAAGAGCAGGAGAGAGTAGCTGCCATAAATTGGCTTTGGTCATCTGTATAGAAATTCAGCCCAGTGAAGAGAGGTGACAGAATATCTGTTTTATAAGTCCATTTGTCTAGATTTAATACTTTAAAAAAATAAGTTTTGAATATTTATTTAAAGTAAAATTCAACTTTGGTTAAGGAAGAATAAAATTGAGAGTTGTGTTTTGAATTAGCTGTTCCTGATCCATCATGCTTAAGATAAGTGCTTTAATTTGTTTGTCCTGTGGAGTTAATGGATTTGTGATAATCTAAACAGGGGTTTTTCACACAGTCCTCACGGGGACCAGGGTACTGACATGCCAAAGTTGAGAAGCTATGTGAAACACAACAGAGATAACCTCCATGTTACAAATCCAGACCTACTAAGCACTATTCTGTATCTTTAGAACATCTTAATACTTTGAGTTTTCCAACTTTTACACTATGATTATGCCAAATGTATTTGATATCTCCTCTACTAGTATATGAAAGCCTCATTCCCTGGGCAATCTTGTTAAGCCATTCTCTTCAGTGCACTTTTATTTAGTTTTGAATGTCAGTATCAAATTAACCATAGTATATAGTTCAATGACCCACTTATCTCTAATTTTTTAAATCTTTTTCCTGCTACTCTAAACACATGTACATGCATTCACACACATACACACAAACACACTTGATCCTTTCTTCTATCATTTACCCACTTACTATTCCCAACAGGGATGAATATCCCTCTCATCCAAGGGTATGCAGCTTCTAAGAATCTCAACCAGAATTTAAGTAACAATTCACTGTCTTAGACCCGGGAGTCTCTGCCATTTTAATCCCAAGTTCTTTCCAACAGCTGATGAGCAGCTGTCTCAAGGACCCCCTGGTACAGCACTAGTTCCTCCTAGTGCCAAACAGACCAGCCTGAGAAACAGCTGTAAAGAAGACAACATGTGTCTTCTCCTCCCTCCCTTCCAGGCCTACAGTGTCTTCTTCACCCATTGCTGCCCAGCACCTGTCCCACAGAGGGATGGTTGCAAACCTGCACTGTCTGGCCTGCCAGCCACAGGCACCTCTGCCTGCACAGGGTCCTTCCTACCTCCCTCTTCCTCCATGGAAGATTACATGGTTTTGTGCCCCCTTGACTTACAAATCCTCTTCTCAACTGATAAGCTAGTGGATAAAAAGGGGATAAGGAATGACCTCACCCACCCAAGCAGCAATTCTAGTTTAAGATAATTCTTTCCTGTCATTCCATTGCCTCCTTGCTCCCCTCACCACACTCGTTCCCATACTTCCTTACTTCACTGTCTTTAACCACTTTGTTCCCTCCTT
>CAUYPO010033724.1:0-44082 GCA_963574435.1 Cheirogaleus major
TTGTTGTACCGTACTTAAAAAAAATAACACATCCCCTGAAAATAAGCCCTAGAGTGTCTTCTTGAGGAAAAATAAATATAAGACCCTATTTTATTTTCAGGGAAACACAGTATTAATATAGGTTTTCTTAGTGTACAGATAAAGTCCACCAGGTAATCTCTTAGAACTTCCCTCACAAGAATAAAAACTCTGGGTAAGGTGAGGACTTCTAGTCTCCTCTCTTATCTGTTGTTAATCTTTCCAGGTCATTTGATGAGATTATTAGGGAGAGGATCTTAAGACAATTGCATTTCTTTTAGATTTTTCTTAGATAAAGATATTTTAGAAAGAGTTCTTCTTGTGCTTCTGGAAAGAAAGAGGATTAGAGAGAAAGGGAGCTGGGAAAGGTCAGAGAGAGCTTGCTTCTGAGGCTTATATTTGAAGCCTTTTAAATTTTCTTCAATTCTAAGAACTCAACATACCAAAGTGCCATATTTTGAGGGCATTGCTTTCTATGCCCCAACATAATCAAATTAAATATTTTAATGTTCATCAACTTTTGAACTTGTATTGGTCCAGGTGTTCAGAGCATACCCTTGAAGCAATCCCACAATCAAAGCTGTATTCAATGTTTGAGAAAAATGCCTTCAGAGTATTTTCAGAAACAGATTTAAGATAGTTACAATCACACTGCAGAAGTTTTTACATAAGCCTCTAAAGTTCTTTGACACTCTTCACATTGCAAGGGGGTGTTGTGTCTTCTCCATCAGTCTAGGTCTCTGTGACTGTTTGTCCAATAGAATATGATAGAGATGACACTGTGCTGCGCCAATTTCCTATCCAAGTATTAAGAAAACAGCAGTTTTAAAGCTGTCCTCACAGGATTAATAAGAAGTCTGGACAGAAATATAGTTGTAATTAAGCTTTAATCAGGCTTAACTTTGACCCACTTCCTTGTAACCAGGCAAGTCACCTAGCATTAGATACTGATCATTTTCATCTCCATTGTTCCTAACTAGGATTTCTTATGTCAGAATCATAAGGCTTTTCTTTAAGATTTAATTTGCATCCCCATGGTTTTTATAGATAGAATTTCTGAGCTTAGAATCATAAGGCTTTTGTTTCAGAATAGCTTAAGATGTTTTTCAGATCCTGAATTCCAGCAGGACAACTGATGCCAACCAATTTGAAGACCCCACAGAGGAATTGAATAGCATAAGAATGCAGTTTCTTTATCTTTCTGCCCTGGTGACTTCACCCTGCACTCCTTGATCAATCAACCATCTCTGCAACTTAGCCCACTCTAAAATTCTTAAAATCCCTAGCTCCAAACTCCTTGGGGAGGCAGATTTAGGGTTTCTTCCCATCCCCTTTTTCTGCAGTCCTATGATTAAACATCGTTCTCTGCTGCAACTGGGTGTATCAATGTATTGATTCAAAACACACATTGGGCAAAAAAGCTATTAAGGTTATAGTTTGAACTTTCTAAGTGTAAGGAAATTTGCTTTTAGAAACCAGCCATTGTGTTGTGATAAAGTCCAAGGTTCCCATGGAGAATTCCACATGGAGAGAACCAATAGCTACCACAGTCTTGCCAGCTAGGGTAACAACATGTGCAAGAGAGATGAGCTATCCCCATTAATCCTTATCTAGATTGCACATTGCTAAGCAGAATAAACTGTTATTGTTGTTTTAAGTCACAAGATTTTGGATTATTTGTTACACAGAAATAGATAACCAACACACACATTAATTTCTGGTTATGTCTCATAATTTGCTAAGCAAATTTACTTGAGAAAAAATATGTTCTTAAAATCTCAGATTTGAAAATGTAATAGAAAAGGAAAGCACTAAATTTTCAAGACAAACAAATCACACAATTCTACTAAATTTCCAACTACATATTATTTTCCATTGTACAAACATTAATTTCATGATATTCCCTATACAAGAAAGACATTTGTATCAGTTACCATGTAGAAAATGCTTGCACACTCAGAAAATATCTATTTGGTATATTATTGAGATGATTTTTCAAGTTTTTAGAAGAAAATTACTTCCTTGCAAGTTAACATTGGTGGTCTTTAAGTTCTGCTGGGTATTGTTTGCAAACATGTAATATCTATCATTGTCTTGTGTCTCATTTCAATGTGTTCAATGTCAGCAGCATTCTAAAATCTTCTGTGTGCCATCTTGTTTTTCTTAAGGTGGACATTAGTAATAAAATTGGCTAATAATTTACTTCTCACAGCCACTATTTGTGTAATGCTACTTTGTGCTACAATTACTTATAAAACACACAATTAAAATGTAAGAAAAACAACAGCAGTAAAAACAGTGTAATTTCGTTTACTAAATCATCCCTAGCCTCCACCAAATATGTTCCATTTTTATTGAAAATAGTATAACATTTTTCTGTACCAATTCTCTATAAATACCTTTCCTACTGGATTCCCTATATTCATAACCATTTGAGACCTGATATGTTTCATAAAACAACGTAAGTGCAAAGGTAATTAAATTTATTATTAATCCATTATTCTCCAACACTCAAAAGGAACTCAGCTTGTCTTTTCATGATCATTTTCATGCCTCATCTGATATTCATGATATGGAATAGCAAATTTAATATCAGTAAACATCTTTGTGCCTAAAATAATAAAAATCAGGAGAAGTTACTCAGCAATATATATTCTAGAAAGAACTCTTTACCTATTATGAAGATCTTGAGGAAAATGAAAACAAATTTTTAATCTTCAAGAGTGCCAATGAAATAACCATTCAAACAAACTTTCTGATGAGGTTTTAGATTCCATGGGTTCATCTCTAGATTTTACTGCTTAAACATTCTTACATTTATTAAATCAATCCAGATGACATAAATTAATAGCATATATTTTCCTCATTTTTATAAAAAAAACCAATTATATATGTTACAACTAATGGCATCATAGAGTCATAGATCCAATGAAATGTAACATATTAATATGAAATATATTTGTTTTTTAAAAGCCAAAGTATTAATAGGTATTTTTGATTAACAATATAATGCATATATTTAACATGTTCAACTTGACATTTTTAACATACATATATACATGTGAAAAATGATCCCATTAAGATAATAAATAATAAACATAGCCATCATCTACAGATTTTTCTTTTTCTTCTTATTCTTTTTCTCTCCCTTCCTAGTGCACTTTAGCTTCTCCCAGATAACCAATGATCTGCTTTCAATCACTACAAATTACATTTCATTATTTTTAAATTATAATGTATAAGAATCAAATCATAAGAAACATAGTTTCTTCACGTATTTGTCTTTTTATTGTAGACATTTTAGTATGAGTGTGTATGTGTGAATGATGGTATCAAAGTGTAGTTCCACATTTTCCAAATGACTGATGTTGAGATACTTTGCATATGCATATTTGTCATCCATGTATGTGCTCTGGTGAAGTGCTTCCTCAAATCTTCAACCAGGTTTTTATTTGGCTGTTTATTTTTTTATTGTTGAACCTTGAGTCTTTTATACATTCTGGATAAAAATTCTTTCTCAGATATATACCTTGCAAAGATCTTTTTCCAGGATGTGGCTTGCCTTTTCATTCTCTTTAATTTTTACTTCTGATAAATATGACTTATCAACATTTGCCTTTCATGGATGTTGTTTTGGTGATATATATATATTTATAAAAGAATTCTGCCTGACCCAAAACCATAATGAGTTTTCACCTATGCTTTCTTATGTTTGTTTTATTAGCATTTACATCTAGTTCTGTAATTATTTTTGAGTTATTTTGTTATATAACTTTTTGTTTCTCTTATTCATTATATTTTATTTTCTTATTTGTCTAGAGATATCTGATTTTCTCAGCACTTTTCTTAAATAAATATTTTTTCTCCCTTAAATAGCCTTTGCACTTTTGTTGAAAATCAATTGACCAAAAATATAAGTGTTTATATCTAGACTCTCACTTGTGTTCCTTGATTGATTTGATTATATTTTTGGTAACAATACACTGTCTTTTTTATGAAAGTTAGATAGTACATTTAGATTTCAAGTAGCATAATTCCTTTAAGATTTTTTTAAAAAGTAGTTTTAGAGAGTCCTTATTTTTTTTTTTTTTACATTTTCACACTAATTTTAAAATCACTTTGTCAGTTTCTGTCATTAAAATAAAAATGTGCTGAGATGTTGGTATGGATTTCGTATAATCTACAGAACAATTTGAGAAGAATTGTCATCCTAATAATACTGAGTCATTCCATGAACATGAATCCTGGGTAGACTCTATAGTATGACATTTAATAGAATGGCAAGAGTAAACATTTTTTACTTATCCTCTGTCATGGGCAAATGAGAGTATTCAGTCTTTTACAACTAAGGATAATATTAGCTGTAGTTTGTTTGTTTGTGGTAGATTTTTTTTTTAATCTGGTTGAGAAAATTCCCTTCTATTTTTTCTTTTTCTTCAGAGCTTTTATCATGAAGAGGTATTAAATTTTCTTTAATGTTTTCCCTGTGTTTTTTTGAGATGACTGTTTTTTCCCCCTTACTATCTTAATATGACATATCAATTCATTTGTGAATACTAAATAAACCATCCAGTTCTTGAATAAACACCATTTGGTATAGTGCTTAATGTTTCTTATATTTTGCGTGACATGGCTGGCCAATATCTTTGTAAGATTGTGTACATCTATGCATATAAGGTTATTGCATTATAATTTTTTCCTGTGATATTTTGATTGGCTTTATATGGTAATCTCATAGAAATAGGATTGAAACTTTTCCTTTCTCTTCTCTTCTATTTTCTGAAAGTGTTTGTGTAGATGATATTTTTTTTCCTTCTTTAAATATTTGATAAAATTCACCAGTGAAGCCATCTGGGCTGCCCTTATGTTTTTAGTTGTTCTTTCTTAGGGAGTTGATTATGTTTGGAGGAAGAGTTTTCATTTCAAATTAAATTTTTTTTATTGATATAAGTCTATTCAGATTTTATATTTCTTCCTGAATTTATTTTGATAATTTTTAATTTTCTCAGATTTGGGGGTGATTGCACTCAGTATCTGCTTGCAAGCTAATAAAAGCCTCCTGTGTTTTTTTAGAGGTCCACTAAGATTTAGTCCTGAAAGCCAGGAGAAGGGAAACTTTCCCAATGGGCAAATCTTTGGTCATTCACTTTATGCTCAAAGGGACACAGACCAGTGACAGAATGTATACAGAATCATGGGCAATGGAAAATTGTTTTGCAGGTTTTTCAGAAGCCTTCAAGGAAAAAAAAAAGAGAGAGAGAGAGAGAGAGAGAGAGACCAAGAACAAGGATGTCTGGAGAATATATATGTCAGTTAACCTATGGGAGTGTGCATAATACATGATCTTTGTAGTATAATACCCAACAAAAGGCATGCACCAATGACAATGCACTAAACAACCAAATAGAAATAATAATTTAGCTATTTGACATCTGAAAACCTCAATGGTCACTTTAGTCCTGAAATAATGGGCACATAAATGGAGTAGCTATAGTGGCAGAGCCAAAGATCATGTTGGGCCCAATGACATAGACTCCAACTTGCCAAGGCTGACCAAGCTACTACCACTCCAGAATGTCCAATTTACAAACACAAAAGTCCAATTCAGAGGCCCTGATATGCCACCATGCATGAAGAGACCACCTGGCCTCTTGGCAGCAAGTTAATTACGAGGGGTTTCTTCCACACTTGAAGTGAAAAGGGTCAAAATATATCTCAGGTACAGTTCTTGCCTGTAGGGCTTCAATCAGCACCATTATTCAAGGACTTGCAAACTGATAGGGGATTAGCATTTGTCAGAACACACTTTAGGGCAAAACTGTTATCAATGCCCAGTTTACCATGGCATCAACTATTCCTATCACAAACACATACACACACACACCATCTAGATGCAGCTGACCAGAGAGAGAAATATATATGTAACAGACTATGAAAGGTGCAACTAATGTGCCAATTTGGGAATAATATCCTGCTAGGATAGAATACTATATCACTAACTTTTTTATAGTGCTTTGTCCTCCATAAGTAGCATACATGTATTTGAGGATTGTTTCCACAACTTTGCAATTGTGAATTGTGCTGCTAGAAACATTTGAGCACAGGTGTCTTTTTTGTAGAGTGTTATTTGTTCTTTCGGGTAGATGCCCAGTAGTGGCATTGTTAGATCAAACGGTAGATCTACTTGTATCCTTTTAAGGTATCTCCATAGTGCTTTCCACAGAGGTTGAACTAGTTTGCAGTCCCACCAGCAGTGTATGAGTGTTCCTATCTCTCTGCATCCATGCCAACATTTATTGTTTGGGAACTTTTTTGATAAAGGCCATTCTTACTGGAGATAAGTGATATCTCATTGCAGTTTTGATTTGCATTTCCCTCATGATTAGAGATGTTGAGCATTTTTTTATGTTTGTTGGCTATTTTTTTTCCAGAGCCTCTAGATAAGAGGTTAGCCTGGTCAACCCCTTGATTTCAGCTTCATAATACCCTCAACAGAGAATTCAGTTAATCCCATCCAGACTTCTTAGCTGCTGGACTGTGAGCTAATAAATAGGTGTTGGTTGAAGCCACTAAATCTGTGGTAATTTGTTTTGCAGCAATAGAAAATTAATACACCCTGCATACTTAAGAAACAAAACTATCCCAAACTTGTGGAGTAATATCCCCACCAACACAAACATGATTTCTTCAGTAGATATTAAAGATGATTCTCAGTTGAAAATAATGAACCTCTTCCTGATGAGACCCAGATATGTGACCACTAAAGTTAGCACATGTGTAACTTAGGGATGGACTGCATCACATTCTGAGTTATTGCTTCTGATAAGCATTTGTATTTACATAAACTTACACACATCTACACTAAAAGCCTAAAGTCTCATTCATTTCTCATGTTCAAAACTGGTATAATCCTCCACTCCTTGAATTTAATATATATTTTGATGACTCTTATTATTATGTATTATATATTATACCAATTTGGTTTAATTGAGATTCTAATAGCCTAGATTCAAATTCCAGTTTCAACAGTTATTAACTATTTGCACTTGAAGCTAATAATTGGTATCCTCATTGTCTATCAGTTTGCTTACAATAAATGAGGTTAAAAGTATATGATTCAAAGGGCAAGCGACGCAATGCATCTGAGATCACATAGCCTAGTGTTTAATACCTGAAATATGCAACAAATTATTAGTAGAATCTGAATCTTGTCAAAAATAAAAGGAATAAGTTAGTCATTTATAGTTCCTCCACAGCATTTGCCAAACTTTGTTATCCAAAGAAAAAGTTCAAGCATTTTGTTTTCCTCAACATGTTTGGCAAAAATAAAATTCTTATAAAATTTGTATATAACAGAAAATAGACTAACTTATATGAAAATGCAAAAATCTTTGTGATAGCCACTTCATAATTTCTTACATATTTTAAAATGTAGTTATGCAAGATTTAAGGACATTTAAAAAATATTGAAAGGTAAATATGATTGGATATGGCTGAGGAAAATCAGATATAAGTGACTTGTTTGACAAATTGTTTTGAAATTTAAGTATTGAGTACAGAGTATTTTATATTATATTTTCTAAATTTGGTAGCTATAGTTATTTAAGAGAATACACTTGTACTTAGGCTGATCACACTGACATATTTAGGGGTAAAGGGTCATAATATCTCTAACTTATTTTCAAATGGTTCAAGAAAAAATAACACATACATGTATACTTACATGTAGACAGATAAATAAAAGGAAATACAGAGAGAGAAGATGATAAAACAAGAGGGACAAAATACAAACAGTGAATTTAGGTAAAGAGTATCTAGGAGATTCTTGTTCTAATCCTGCAACTTTTCTGTGAAGTTGGATTCATATTAAAATAATAGAAAATAATGAGATATTTTATAAAAACATATAGCAGTATGCAACAGATACATAATTTTCTAATGTATAATGATGATCGATATGAAATTCTAAAACAATCATTATTATAATCATTTAGCTTAAATAGTAAAATGTTATGAATATGATGATTAACACAAATTTTAAAATATTCATATGCAGAAGACATCTGTTACAATATAAACTACTCTATAATAATATGTAATAAGACTCATAAAATCTCATAGTATTTTACTAATGCTTTAAATTTTTCCATCATTTGAGATGGAAATACTTGATGGAATAACAGACTAGCTGGCAACATGAAGTCCTTTCTGCACCTCCAGTAATTTTGGAGAAGTCATGTTAACAGTGCTGTACCTCTTAGCCAGTCAGGAGAGTTCTAAGGTCACTAGAGTAACTTAGAAAATTAGTTATTTAAGTAACATTACATCAACTTTATTTGCCACTTAAAAATACCTTTCATATTTAAGTTACTCTCTCTCTCTCTCTCTCTCTCTATATATATATATATATATATATATATATATATATATATATCTCCTTAATTCTTAACACAAACTTTTCCAAAATGAACATATTTTCTGAGGATATAACTTAGAACTATCTACTGTCAACCACTGTAAAACATTTCTAGGAGGTGAGAGTTGAGAGGGAGGGAGACAAAAATTATTTGCAAAATGTTAATTATATTCTTTTTATAGATATTCCATCCTAAAATTGAATTATTCCAGACATTGGACATTGAAGTATGGTATTAAACACCTTTTTGGTCACTAGTTCAACAGGATTTTGCCTTCAATTTGCATTGATATCACTATTTGAAAATAATCTTGCACATTAAGGATTTTAGTGTTTTCATTTGCTCTTCACGTGAGAACATATACTGTTCTTAATTTTTCTTTGATTAGTCACTACAATTATCAGATCTGATATTGCCACATGCTTTCATTAAGAGAGTATAAATTTAAAATGTATATTGCTGCATGCACAGGAACCTCTGCTTTCATTTTATTTATTTTTAATTTTTTCTTTACTAATTTTGGTAACTATTTTATACCATGTTGACTGCATGTATTTTTGTAAGCTATATAAAATCTGTTTTTAAAGAGATGAAGTATAACAGAAATAAATCCTACCACTATTACCAAAAAGCCAGTTTGTCATGTAGTTCATCAGCAATGAAACTTTTCAGATTCAATGAGTTCTTATATATTATATGTTAATAACTACATAGTTGCCTCCTTCATTAAAACATCAAGTTTCCTTAAGTACTGCTTCTGTACTTATAATACCTGCTTCATTTAGTATATATTCCCAAGAAATATACAATGATTGTGTGCCCAGCTTCTTTATCATATTAAGGGTAGAAAGAGGTTATTCTGGAGAGCAGAAGTTAAGGTATTAAGCATAACCTAGAACATTTATATATAAACAGTACATCAAAGTATAATCAATTTTTATATTACGATCTTTGCTTTTCTTGATTCTGTAATCAAATACATGTCATAGTACTCATCTGCTTACGTTTGAATACTGTTTCCTTTTCTCAGGATAAATTTAAATTTCATCATCCTCCACAATAGAAAGGAAAATATAGGTATATAAAAGCACTATTTATGCCTTTTATATGTGACTAGTGAATTGGCAGGAGGACAAATCAGAATGGGTTCCTGATATCCGAAACCAGTGGAAGAATCACTTGGCCCTGTACAGAGACTTATTATAATATAATAAGTAGGAATGACTCGCTAGTCATTCTTGTATTTAAAGCACTGATAAGAAGCAAAAAAATAGCCCCCTTTACTATTCCAAGAGTCTTAGTAAACTGGCTGTAAAGCTTCTATATTTTATGATAGATATGTGTTCTGTGTTGAAAGCACTGACTTGGAGATGGTTCACTACAGCCAATTCAATTAGTTGTGAAATATTAATTGATTAATAATTCAAGTCTAGTTCTTCTAAACTAAATGATATATCATAATTTTGTAAACATATTAGTGTAATTTGATATCTCATAAATTAAATCATCTGAGCATTATTATTCCAATTTGTCTCCTAATTAAACTTTTTTAGTTTTTCTAAACTTTTTTAGTGTTTCTAACATATCATTAGCAACTCTTTAATGAATAATTTTGGTATCACAATACAACAATGAAAAAGATGTGGTCTGTTTTAAGATTTTAAACACCACTAAAATCCTGATTTTTTAGAAAAAGATGATTGAATTTAGCAACATCATTTGTGTCCTCCTTAAAAGAGTAGAATTGTATTACTGTTCTTCGTTTTAAAAGATAAGTACATTAGCAGGATATAACACCATTTTGAAAAAGCTGCTGTCATTTTATTCCACACATTTGGGTTGTATAAATGCTAACTTTAATGATGCAGTATTTCCTTTGTAAAATTATCTTGTATGGTGGATGAACTAGTCATTAATTTCACTATAATGATATAATTTGTACATTTTAATGCATTTTTCAACTTATCCATTTGTGTGAGCGTAACAGCTGGTAGCTCCCAAAAGAAGACAAGATAGTAAAAACCCTACCTGAATTTCATAATTTCTTTGATTTCTCTTCCTTACCACATAAAATCCAGCTTTAAAGTTTTATTTCTCTGTTATGCCAGTATCATAGCTATTTTGTATACAAGTATATCCAGAGTGTATGAGGGTTACATTGGTACAGCAATTACACCAGATTGCACAATAGTTTGTTAATGCTCTATGACTTTTGCATGCAAATAGCTGAACTGAAGAGCCTGAAACTCAGTCATTTTAGCCATACATCTTCAATTTAATGTACTATTTTTAAAAGTCTTCTCATCTACATTTTTACTACATATATTTCCCATTTTTTTTCTATTTCTCTATCTCAGTTGTAATTGAATATTCCTTAATCCACTGGTTTGTGGGTCTCTGAGAAAATGCATACTGTACTGATTTTTTTTTCCAGCAAGACAAAAAGGTTGAAAATACTCTAGGTTTTTCTGAAAATTCTTCAAATGCATTTAAATTTTTTAAAAAATTAATATATATTGGAGCAAAAATAAAAATGTCAAATGTATGACAAGCATCTAATAAAAACAAGTTGTATAAATGTAATTCCTTCCAAAGAATGTATATTCTGGATAAAAGAAAATTGAATTGCTTATAAATTCAAGATATTTACTACAAAAATACTACCTATCTTTTTCTTATGTATTTTCTTTATAAGCAAAGAGAATCAGGACAAGCTATTTACTTGACATTGTTTTTAAAATTCCTTCTCATTATAAGTTCAATAGTTATTTAGATAGATGCCTTTTAAAAGGATGAAATGTAATCAAAATAGTCCACATCAAATTTAGGGGAAAAAAAACAACATATCTATAGCGTCATCAGGAAATGCTTGTTGGTGAATTCAAAGATACACATGTATCAGCAGTTTAATCAAGCTGAGTACTTAGGTTTCTTAATTCACTGGATCATAACAAATTGCATAGCCAAGGAACATTTCCGGGCACAAATAACTACTAAAGAAAAAGTGATTCTTCTTCATGAACCAAAATTTTTAAGAAATTGTTTTAGTTGGTAGGAAATTTGTATTTGTATTTCTTTTAAGTAAAATCCTGTGATAATAGAAATGTATTTATGAGAAGTGGAAAAAGGAAGTTTAAAAACTACTTATAAAAATTAATCATACTTTTGACTTGGTGCTTGCCCCTTTGTTCCCTCTTGGTAAAATAATATTTATTGTTGATAAGCATCCTACTAAATATCTTACTTATTACTTTATTGCAGTTTCCTTGAGCTGTGGATGGTTTTATGCAGATTGATGTTAGAAAAGAAGTACCATAATGCTACATAAAGCAGAATTCTATTTAAATCATAGAGCCCAAGCAGAAATGGACTCTATCACTGAAATAAGGTGAGAAACTCACCACAACAGAGTATATATTTACTCCAGAAATGATATCAGACATGGTAGATTAAGAATACCCAGAGAAAGAAAAATATTGTACCTATATCAAAGTCAGTGAAAATGCATAGAAGCAGATGGCCAGAACTTGAAAGAAGAAAAATGTGGCTCAGATACACATAAAGGCTTTTCTTTTTATTCATGCTATCTCTAACTTAACTTCTGGGGGAGGGGGGGCATGGGCAATATACGTAACCATAATATTTGTACCCCCATAATATGCTGAAATAAAAAAATAATTTAAAAAAAACTTCTTACCATCCTTTTCATAAAATTTAATTGATTGAAAAATCTATTCATTACTTACAATATTTATGTCATATGCCTCAACTACTTAGAAAAATGTGTTTTCAATCTGGTTTTCATCCTTTCTCCCCCCAAATTCCAAGGTAAATACATTCAGGCATCCAAACAGAAGAAAAATTTTGCACACTTAGACTTCCACACCCTGTCCTCACATCCATCACAGCTGCCAAAACGAGGAAGAAAGTAAAGGTAAAGAGCCAGTTCGTGGGCACACTTAACTTTGGAAAACAAACCAAGTGGCACGAGCGGATTCATCCCTGCCTCACTAGTTCAGCAGTACAGGAATTGCATCAGCAGCAGCAGAAGAAAGAAATTGCTCACTGTCTTTGTTTTGTGATGCTATAACAGAATACCTGAGACTCCTTAATTTATAGAATACATATCTATTTCTTATACTTCTGGAGGCAGAGCAGTCTAAGGTCAAAGGGCAGAGATGAAACTCATAGATCTGATTCTACCTGTAATTAGAGATTTCTTTCAAATTTCTTCAGGTATCTGAATTTCCAAAGAGAATTTTAATCTATTTTGGGGGGGTATTTTAAGCCATGATTTTACCTTAAGCAGCCCTTTCAAATGTCATTATGCTATTACAAAACATTTACTAAAAGCTCCTCAATTTTCACTCACACCGACATGACATTCTTCCAGGTCCAACCACTCTTCAGTTCAAATGCCACCCCACAAGGGAGATTTTTGTTATAGCAGCATGACACTCTCAGCCCCCAAATCTGTCTTATTTAATTATTATTGCATAACAAATTACTCCAAAATGTAGAAGCTTAGAAGCTAATTACTTTCAGTTTCTGTGGGTCAGGAATTCAGAAGTAGCTTAGCTAGACTTTTCTGACTTAAGATCTCATGAGGTTGCAGTCATGAATTCTGTCAGGGCTATAGTTGTCTGAAGGTTTGGCTGCAATGAAAGAAATCACTTTTAAGAAGATTTGCTAATGTCACTATTGGCTACAGACCACAGTTCTTTCTTGTCTGTTTGCAGGATACCTAAATTCTTCACCTCATTGTCCTTTCTATTAGGTTGTTTGAGGGTCCTCACAATATGGCAGCTCTTTTCCCAGCGAGCAAGAGAGAGAGAGGGAATGAGAGACAGAATATGAGAAAGAGAGAATGAGAGAGAGAGAGGCAAAAGGCCTAATATGCTTTATGACCTAGCCTCAGAAGTTATATGCTATTACTTCTGCTGTGTTCTATTGGTCATACAGACTGATCCAGATACAGTGTGGGAAGGAACTACAGAAGGGCATGAATTCCCAGAGGCAGAAATCATTTGGGGCCATTGTAGAGGATTGTTACCAAAACTCCTTTAATGTCCCATAAGAAAAGATGTAGAATTTTAAGATTTTAATTTTTTTCTATACTAAAATGAGTAAAGTTAAATATATGTTATCAGTATACCTTTTATAGTTAGCTAAGTTATTACTACAAGATTTATCTTCACATTCCTTGTTAAGTGTCCTTATGTCTCCACCCCTATTTCTTCTCTGTAGATCAAAAGTCATCTTAAGACACATTCATTGTTGATGGTTAATTTTATTTGTTAACTTGACTGGGCCACAGGGTGGCCAGTAATTTGATCAAACACTATTCTGGTTGTGTTTGTGAGGTTGTTTCTGGATGAGATTAACATTGGAATCTATAGATTGAGTAAAGTATATTGTCCTCCCTAATGCGGGTGGGCTTTATCCAATCAGTTGAAGGTCTGAATAAAACAGAAAAGGTTGATCTTTCTGTGAGTAAGGGAGAACTCCTCCCACCTGCCTGCTTTTGAGCTTGGACATGATTTTTTCCTGCCCTCAGAGTTGAACCGAAACATTGACTCTTCCTTCCAGGTCGCCAGCCTGCTGTCCCTTGGAATGAAATTTACACCATTGGCTATCCTGGGTCTCATATCTATACATATCTTCCTTATTTGTTCTGTCAGGATTACCCCGAATAATAAATTCATATAAATAAAATCTGAACTTTTGATATATTAAAGAACCAGCTGGTTACCCAGCTACTGTCTGGGTGCATTCACTTCTTTATTACAATCTAGTTCTTAGAAATTATGAAGACTTTCAGTCTCATTTTCCTTTATAACATTGACTGTTCTGTTTTCTCTTCCTTTGAAATATTTCCAGAATCTGACCATTGCTCATTGCCTCCACCTACTGCTCTATTCAAAGCCAACATACTTTATCACCTGGATTATGTCTTAGTCTCCTATCTGATCTTATACTCTCACCCTGCGACAGCCAATTCTTCTGAGAGTCAGGTTAAATATTATTTTTAAATGTAACTCATATGGCCTCAGTCTTTGTACTTACTATCCCACAGGCATTCTCCTTCCTTCTGATGATTTTTTTCATGGCCTTTTTGTAGGCCTGGCCCCCTACTTATATTCACAAACATACACCACTCCTGTGCTCTTCTCATGCAGCCTTCATACTTCATTCATCATTTTACTCCGGCTATATCTGCCTTCATGATATTTCTAAACATGTGAAAGGCATCCCTTTATGGGGATATTCTTTTACTGCTCCCACTGTCTCAAATGCTTTCTGCCATAATGTATTATTCTATCACTACATTTATACTTCTGTCCAACATACCATTAGCAAAGAGGCTTCCTCTAACTACCCCATCTTAAATAGCACTGCATCCTGTCATCACTCTTCTTCTCCTTACCCTGAATTATTCTTCTTTATAAACTCTTTCATTCCTAAACATAATATGTATTTATTTTCTGATTTAATTATTTGTGTCTCCTTAATAGAGGCTACACTCCAGGGGCCTTTGTGGAAGTTTCTATTCCAAGAAGAAAGAACAGTGCCTAGAATGCTTCATTTTCTGCTCAGCTTTCAAGCAAAGCTACATAATCATTGTCTACTAACATCAGTGATAGCTCTCATTCAGAGTGAAATTTGAGTGAAGGCAGAGCCTGACGTCAGAGTTTTCTTTTTGGATCCTTATCTGTCTCTCCACCAGTTATTTTAAAGGCAGATAAATCCAGATGTCAGACAGAAACGGAGAACAATTTGCTATTAGATATGAATTTCTATTTAAATATGTATTGTGTTTTGTAACCCTGTGGGTAACACTGCAATTATAATAAACTCATTTCTTAAGGCTCTAAAACTGACAATAAATAGATTTTTGATGCTTATATTTTTGAAGTATAGAAATGAATCTAATATGCCACTTCATTTCACTAAAGAATCCTCTTTCAAAAGGTATTTCTCTAATAAGTTCAATTTTATGCCCCATTTTTTTAAACTTGGATTTTTTGTGGTTGATATTTTTTTCTGGATTTGCATTTATTTCACTTACCTATGTCTGGCAATAGGATAATATTTTGTTATGTTATTACCAAACCAGGTAATCAGGTAACACCATGGTCTAGGTTGAAACAGATAAGAGAGTTTGGGGAACTAGCATGTACAATTTGCACCTTTCTAGTTTAGCTTTTGATTCTAGTTTAACTTTTGATTTATGCCTACTGTGCCTCTAAATATTTAAATGGGCTTTTTTCCCTGTAGTGCTGTTTGATCAACTAAATATTTAGATTCAGCTAAATCTTCATAACACAGTCCTACCTGGACAAGGAGTCTTGTTATCTTCAGTTAAAGTTGTTTTCATTGAGGTAATATTCAATTCTCAACATTTATTATTTATGAGTCTTTATTTTCATGGTCCCCTACCCTGATAGAACATGTTTACATTGAAGACAGACTGAGTTGGCATCATCTTGATCATAAATGGATGTGGCATATGAAAAATTTTAAGTAAATATTAGATGTTACTTTCTCTATTTGTTGAATGAGGACAATCTCCAGACTTTAATAGGCTCCCTGTCCAGCAGGGAATATAAACATATGCAATATTTACATTTAACTATTTATATAACATTTATGAAAATAATATAAAAACCTAACGGTAACGTCTGCCAGATCTCTAGCATTCATCAGAGATTGAGTTTCATTTTCAAGAACAGATTGCAATCAGTAACTGGAGAAAATGCAGAATAAAATATTTAAAACAGCATTTATTTTCATGTAAGTATGAATACATGATATTGCAACCTTTTTTTTAACTCAGTAAATAATTCATTTATTAGATAAATTATTATCCAGCACTTAATAAGTACTAAGTAATATGTTGAATATGTGAAAAAAAGTGTCATGCTCCAAGTCTAATTATAATTCTTTTGCTCACAAGAAATAGGAATGTATGTTGGGAGAATATTTTTGTTATAATATACTTAACACATTAGACTAATAAAATAATAATGGTGGTGATAATTGATGATGACAAAGAGGTAAAGCTGAGATTTTAAGTTTCTTCAAGATGATAAATCAACCAGGCTGTAGTTCCCCTTCAAATTAGATTAATTCTTAAACATAATATATACAGGATTCTGGAAATAACCACAAAAATTGTGAGAAAACAGTATAATGAATGTGTGGGCTTTGTTGGCCATGGAAGGTGGTTCATTCATCCCAGAGCAGAAGGTAGCCAGAAAGAATTCTTGGTACAACCCCTGTGGAAAGTAATTTGGAGATATCTCTAAGAATTACAAATAGAAAAACCATTTGATCCAGCAATCCCACTACTAGGCATCTACCCAAAGAAAAAAAGACTTTCTATAATATAGACATCTGTATTTAAATGTTTATGACAGCACAATTCACAATTCCAAAGATGTGCATGAGTGGATTAATAAAATGTGGTATATGTATAACATGGAATACTACTCAACTACAAAAAACAATGGTGAACTAGCAACCCTTATATTATCCTGGATAGAGCTGGGCCCCTTCCTTTGAAGTGAAGTATCACAAGAATGGAAATACAAGCACCACATGTACTCACCATTAAATTGGTACTAACTGATCAACACTAAGGTGCTCACATGGAAGTAATATTCATTGGGTGCTGGTCATGTGGGGGGAGATTGAGTAAACTCCCAACTAATGGGTGCAGAGCGCACTGTATGGGGGAAGGGCACACTTGTGGCTCTGGCTTGGGTGAGGCAAAGGCATTACATGTAACCAAAATGTTTCTACCCCCATAATATTCTGAAATTAAAAATAAATAAACAAAGTTAGCTTAGTCATCAAAAAAAAAAAAAAGAATTCTTGGAGGATGCATTTGAATAAAAGAATCCATCTCCCCAGAAAATCCAGTGTCCACCCTCTGAATGCATAAATCAGCAACTTTAACAAAACTTTTATTCCAGATAAGTAACTCAGATATCTTGGTCTGTTCAAAACTTGAGGAAACAGTTGGGTGATTGACTAGGTTCAGGCATTAACTCCTACACAGGTTCCCTTTCCAAACCCTAGGAGTGGTTGAGAGCTTACCTGCCAAGACTGTTTCTCTTAGGGAAATGGAGAGGGGAATGTTCTGACCTCAAAGAGTGTTTGCTGGTAGTTTAGTAAACAAAATGAATTAATGTTTATTTCTAGTAGTCACATACTAAAATAATAAGCCATCTGAAGAAGCAAACTAAAACAAACAAACAAAAAATTGAACAATACAACAAAGAACAAGCAAAGGGGAGAATCTTGATTACAAATACCACTAGATGTAGAAGTGTTAAATCAGAGAAATCAATAATGAAATGATGAAGAAAATACATTATCAGTGTGAAAAAGATATAGAACCCGTTTTACAAATAAACTTGTTTATATGTAAAAATAAATAGTTGAAAGTTTTATAAAATGGCATAAATAGTAAAACTGATATGTCATAAGAATAAATTGTGAGTTGGAAGAACAAATTTAACTTCATTGCATAAAATGATGAAAAAGATCAATAAATTTAAAAAACAAACACAGCCATATTGTCTTAAATAAAATAGATGTAGAAAGACCAATAACTAGGTATTAAAAAAAATCAATGACCCAAAGAAAAATAATAATAAAGTAAAAATGTTAAAAGAGATAATACATATAAGTTTTCAGGAAATAAATAAGGGCTCATAAAATACCAAATGAAAGAAATATGGAAAATTCTCACTGAGAAACATTTTAGTGAAATCTAAGACAACCAAGGACAATGTGAATATTCTAAAAGCTCTCAGGAATAAGTTCTCATCAGTTAGAAACAAGAGTAAGGAGTAACATCATAATATACACTAGCAAAAATTGGAATATGGAAAGCAATTGGAAATATATATATTTAATATATTTATATGTTCTATATATTCATATATTTATAACATAAATATATAACATATATTACATATTTATTAATATGTATTAAGCATTCCATGTATTAAAAAGTAAAATAAGGTTGGGAGACTATTCTAGCAGATATTTTGACATCTTATAAATTTCAGTAGTCAAAATATTTTTGCATGGATATAATAAAGATTTCAGAGCAGAAGCTGATACATATGAAATCTTGGTACATGAGAGTTCAGTGGGGAAAGGACAGAATATTCCATAAATGATGTTGGAAAAAATTGATTATCCATTGTCAAAAGATAAAATGGATTTTTAAAAATTCATTCCTCCTCACATACCATTGCTCCAATATAGATTAGACTGCTCCTCATTACAAATTAAAGATTGAAATGTGGATGTCAATACTAAGACTTTTATTTCCTCAGTAGTAATGTTTATAAATAAAAATCTAGAAGTAACTCAATTAACTATCTGTAATATAATAGATAATTGCATTGTGCTATGTTCATTCAACAAAGGCTGTACATCAGGAAACTAAATTAAGTACAATATTATATAATGAATGAATTGCAAAAAACTTGACTAAATAGAAAATAAATCCACAGGAGGATATATACATATGACTCCATCAGGGCAGACTAGAAAAATAGACCGAAGCAATACGTTTTTAGAGGCTTGCAAATTTATGATAAGAATATAATGATATGCGAGAGGATTGTTAACATGATAGTGGTTTTCTGCAGGAAACAGAGTATGATCAGTGATGTAAATTGAAAGGAATTTTTAAAGGACTTCAGTGGCCCTCTCTTTGGCTGAGTGGTGGGCAAATATTCACTATCCTTTGTGAGTGTGTGTGTTGTATTTTTTTTAATTTAAAAATAAGCATACATGGTTGGCAATCATGGTTTGTTATTTCAAGAAAGGTAAAAGAGTGCTTTTGGAGGTCTAAATTGGATAATGGAATAAAAAGAGGACAGTGTGGCAAGAGCACAGAAATAAGATTGCGTCTTATAAGACTTTCCAGGTAGTAATACAGAATTTACAGAATTTTAGATTTTACTCTAATCATAGAAAAGAACAATAAACCAATTTAGATATTTTATTAATATTACTCTGGCTGCTGTGTGATGGAAGATTTTTTTTTCCCCAGAGTACATAGTGGAGAAGAAGGAAAGACGAAATTGGAAACTCTTGCAGTAATCCATATGGCAGATGTTGGCTTAGACTCATGTGGTTTTTACAGAGCTGGAAAGAAGTAGACAGCTTTGATATATATGTAGGAGTTATAATTTATGAGACTTTATGATGGATTGGATATAGTAGTTTAAGCAGAGGTAGATGTTAAACCTTGTTTCAATGTCTTCAGCTTGAGCAACTGGAGAAAGGACTATTTATTAATATAGAGAACATAATAGGGAGAATGGAATTGTGGATAGGTTTACATTAAGAGTTCCATTTTGAACATGTTATGTCTGGGTATTTTATGTTGTATTGAGATACTGGCATGTTATTGTGAACAAACTGAATGGAAACATTAAATAATCAGTTTGAAATATGCATCTAGAGAGCAAGAAAGAAGTATAAACAGTGAGTCATTGCATGGGGGGGGGCATGAAGTCCTATGAATTAATGAAATCACCTAGAGAAAGGGTGAGTGAGGAAAGAGGTCACAGCCTGAGAGGCTAATACTTGTGCAAGAGGGAGTGGAGGAATAATAAATAAAAAGAATGAGAAGGAATGGCCTGAGAAATAAAAGAAAAAAATATATAGGAGAACATAGAATCACAGAAGCCAAGAGAAAAAAATATTTTCAAAAGGAATAATCTTCTCTTATAAATGTTATAGTGAAGTTGGGAAAAAGGAAGACTGATAAGTGTCTACTGGATTTGGCAGGTGAAAGTCACTGGTGGCAGTAATAAGCACTGTATTCATTGCAGCAATACAGTCGGTGTGGAGAGTACTGAGTGGATGATAGGCGAGCGTGGTGAGGGAGAGAAGATGATATGTGCAGTTAACCCTTTGAAGAAACTGGAGTTTTGAACCCCAGGTGGAAAACTTGACAGCTTATTATCCAGATGTGCAAGGGAAACCTCAGTTTTCTTTTTATTCTTTTCTTCATTTTTTTTTTTTTTTTTTTTAAGGAGATAGGGTCTTGCCCTGTTGCCCAGGCCGGAATGGAGTGCAGTCAGTGGTGGTATTATAGCTCACTGTAATCTCAAACTTTTGAGCTCAACTGATCCTCCTGCCTCAGCCTCACAGGTAACTGGGATTATTTTTCTTTTTGACTAATTTTTCTCATGAATCCAAACCTTGCTGGATAGCATGGATCAAAGAAGACTTAAAATTGACAGTAATTTTTTCTTTGTTTTGGTTTAGACAAAATCTTTCTGGCAGCTAATCTTATTTTCAATAAATGTGTTCTGCAAATATTCTCTCCCACTTTTTCTTCCTCCTGAAGATGGCACGTGAAAATAGGGGATTGTGCAGCGGTGGGGGTAGTGGTGATAGCTACATGCCCTTGTAGTAGAGGAAAAGGAGCCTTGGATGCATATGTAAGTACCGTTTTTCTATCCTGTGCGTCCATCAAGTTGATGTACCATGACAGCATAGATCCTGGGCACCCAGCTGCCAGGTCTATGTAAAGTCTGAAGCTGGAACTCACAGCTTCTCTCTGATCAATGGAATATTAGACAAGACTGTTAACTGTAAATGACAGAACTAAGATTGTTAGTTGGTGGATAATTAATAAAAGAATTGCAGAAAATGGAAGTTAATTAATTTTCTCTCACACTTCGAAAAGTCAAACAAAACTCAAGGTCTGTCCATAGTAAGTCCATTCATTGTTCAGTTTTTCTGTCAATAAGGAAATATCACTACGTTTTTTTTTTTTCATATGGTGGTAATGATAGCTGAGCCTCATACACACAAATGTGATATGTTTAGCTCTTCTGTATTCATTCATTTATTGATCCATGTTTTTATCAATATTTTTGGATATCTTATATTACTGGCTCAATATTGATAATGATTAAGAAATGAATAAGTGCCCTTCTTGTACAAAATGTAACAACATGAACAAAATGCCAAAAGACATTACATGATTAAAAAATGAATGAAGGGGTGGGGATTAGAAGAGCAAAGTTATAAAATCTTTTACTTTACTGTAATGTATCAAGCAAATAGATTAAACAAAAAATGTTCTGAAAATAACTCATACTATATGTCACTATACATTACTCTATTACCAGGTAATTCAATCACTTAGTAATGTGGATCATTTTGGATTGGGGGTGTTTAATTAATCTTTTCATTTATCCTTCACCTGGGAAAGTAAGTAATACTTCATCGTGACAGGAAGTCACTGGTGACCACATTGGTAGATAAAGATCTATAGAGACATATATGAATACTGCTTGTCAAAGCTTGGCATCTCTGTTAAAAATTCATTTGGAAAAAAAGATCTTCAACTTGAAAGAGCTCTTAGTTTCAAGTCCAAGTAGCAGTTTCTGCCTCTTTAGCTAAATATATGGAGGGATCAAACAATAGAGGAGGATGAAGCACCATCCCTAATGTTTTAGGATCTTTAATCCTATCTACTATTATGCAAGTCCCCATCAATGAGTATATTCTTAATAGTTTCCTAGGGTTGCCATGACTAAGCATCACAGATGAGAGTTGGAGGGCTTATAAGAACAGAATTGTATTATTTCACAGTTCTGGAGGTTAGGAGTTAAAATCAAGGTATTGACAGGGCATTACTCCCTCTGAAATTTGTAGAGGAGAATCCTTCCTTGCCAATTCCTAGTTTGTAGTGGTTTGTGGACAATATTTACGATCCTTTGGCTTGCTGCTGTAGCACTTCAATCTATGTTTCTGTTGTCACATGGCATTTCCTTTGTGTGTCTCTGTCATCACATGGAGTTTTCATGTTCAAGGATAAAATCTTCTGGATGGTCCCTGGACAGCCTTGGCTAACTCAATTTCTCCTCACTCTTCTTCTTGCCTATAATTTTCAGAATAACCGTAGATGCACTGGGCGTGCAAAATCCTGAGATAAAGAGCCAGGACTGCCTGAGCTTCGTTCCTTTGTCCTCTAGAAGCAGGATATTCTTCAAAGCTGTGCCCAGTGATTTATTTGGCCTCTGAGGTGTACAATCTGGGGTGGGCTGCCTTGAAGGGTCCTTCAGCTGTGGTGTAAGTAGGGGACACACAGTTATGACTCCATCTGCCCCAGGTAACTTTCTTGAGCCTTAGGCGAATGGCTCACAATGGATTCTAGGCTTTTTTTGTTCCTTGCTGCCTCTGTAAGAAAAAATTCTGCGTGTATAACTTGTGTGTGAGTGTATTCGGTCTTACTGGACTCAGGCAATTGGTAAAAGTTTATCCCAGGAGGCTGCATACAGGTGGTTATGTCAGGTTTCGGGATCTGAAATGTCAGTTCTTGGAGCACTCATGGCCAAAGAATGACCAGATGCACCAACGTAAGGCAAGTCTAACTAGCAGTTGGACTCCTATTCCTGGTGGTTGACATAGTGACGATCTTTGCTATCCTTCATGCAATGAGAGTCCCCCCTTGGAATTGAAGAGTGAACCTGTCTCACACAGTCATATTGCATTAAGATGAATCCTAATGACCTTATATTAATTTATTACATCTGCAAATCCCCTATTTCCAAATAAGGAACATTCTGAGATGCTGCAGGTTAGAACTTCAACATATTGTTTTGAGGGACACTATTCAGCCCATAACAATGCTTCTTTCCATAACAATGCTTCTTTCCAATGAAGTGAAAAGATAAAAGAGGAGTGAGAGAGAGGCTATAAATGCAAATAGATCTGTTCTCTCTTCTGGATGGACAGATTTGTAGCAGGGGCAGGAAAAGTCCTTTCCTCACTAGAAGTTTCTCTTCCCCTTATAAATGATCAAAGGCTGAAATCTTGAGAGAGATATATATCTCTCTCCACCAACCCTCATGCCTCTTTACGTGTTCTTTCCTGCTCTCTCTCACTACATGTGTGTGTGTGTACATATATATGTAAGTGAATGATACTATACGAGAGGAATGTTAGTGTTTGACTAAATAATGTCTTTAGATATGAATGACTTTTCAAATGCAGAAGTCACTATTCTATTTGTCCAGTTAGAAATGATTTTCATCTTGCCATATCACTAACCATGAAACCAACAGTCCAATTCAAAGAGAATTGTTGTTAAAATAAAACACATAATATCTTTACCTCCCTGAGCCTGGTAAAAATTGCCATGGTCATTGCCTTAGGGACTTAGCAGTAAAATCTTATTACTTTCTCTCCTTGGTCAAAGGAGGAGGCCATCAATTCTTCTGAAATTATTTCTGTCAGTAGCTGGCTGTTAAGGATGTTTATCTCTTAATCCAGAAGTTCCTGGTTATCAAATGAGCATTACTTGCACAGACTCAAGAGCTAGGAGATAATTAGAATATTTAACTAAGTTAACTATGTTTATAAATTGCTTTTATAAATACCTGAATATACAGAAAATACATACATAATATACAGAAAAAAAACAAGAAATTTCCTTTGGCTGCAGGGTTTTTTGGTAGCTTTCATGAAACATGCTTCTACCTGTAATTGAAAATAGCCACTGAATTATAAAACTTTTTTTAAGAATTCAGTTAAGTGAGGCTAAATCATCTTATGATGAAGTTTTATGCAAGTCATGAAATATTTTTAACATATTATGATTAAATGTGAAATATATTTTGGAGATAAGATTTAAAATTGGTATTTTTATATTTGTCTGTAGTTGAAATGCATATGAGAGAATGTAGTCCCTTTTTTTAGTTGAAATTACATGTACAAAACTTCCGAAATTCCTAGCTAAATATTTTTGAGCCAGAGAGGCTCCTTATATTTTGAATTATGAAAGTTCACATGAAAAAGATTCATGAGATACTACATCCTTTCTTTGAAGTCTGCCTATGTACTATTTTTGCTATAGATGTGCCACAGGATACTAAGTTTGCTGGAATTGGAAAAAGTGAAAGATGAAACAATTTGTATTATATCATTGTATTTACTCTTCTTTAATCATGTAAAACATCACAGTATTTATAGCTAGAAAATCCATTTTGTGCTTATCTACTCAATTCTCCAATTTTACAGATAAGTCAACTTGAAATAGATATGTTTACTTTTCCCTCTCTAAGTGGATTGCAAAATACAAAAAAGTCAAAGAATGCATTTTACATGTTTTATTGTTTGGTAGAAAGATTGTTGAACTGGGAACTAAGCAGAATAAAAAAATTCATTTTGCAGTAAAATATGGGGATTTTGTTTCATTACACTGTGAGATCCCAAAGAAGATTTTTATTAACCTCCATTTTCCAACCTTATTATAGTATCTTTTCTGAGATGTATTTAATAATTATTTACATAATGATTAATGAAATAAATTACAGCTTTTAGATCTTCTATGAACACATATTTATACATAAATTAAGTGAAATTATTCTGTTTATTTTTAAATAAAATTGTGTTATAGAATAGTTTCAGACTTAAAGAATGGCTGTGACAATACTGCAGAGAGTTCCCATGTACCCCCACCTGATTTCCTTTATTATTAACATCATACATTAGAATGGTACAATCATCACAATTAATGAATAACTAATGCTTTTCTCTTTCAGGATCCCATATAGGATACCATATTACATTTAGTGTTCATGTTTTCTTAGGCTTCTTGTGGCTGTGGAGCCTCAAATCAGTTTCTCATACTTTCCATGTTCTTTATAACCTTGACAGTTTTGAGGAGTACTCTATTGCTCTGCTAGGGCTGCTGTAACAAAATATCATAAACTGTGTGACTTAAATAAAAGATATTTATTTTCTCACAATTCTGGAGCCTGGGAAGTACAAGATCAAGATGCCAACTGATTGAATCCCTGGTGAAGGCTCTTTTTCTTGCATGTAGATGGCTGCCTTCTTGCTGTGTTTTCATATAGTAGAGAAAGACTTCATCTATGTATAGGGCCACAGCCCTATCAGATTAAGGCCTCACCCTAAGACCTCATTTAACCTCAATTACCTCACAAAGATGCTGTCTCTAGATACAAATTCACATTGGGGCTAAGGCTTCAACATATGAATTTAGAGGAGACACAATTCACTCCATAGCAAGTATTGATAAAGTATATTTTGTTTAATGTTCCTCAGTTGAGATTTGTTTGGTATTTGCCTCATTATTAGGTTGAAGTTTTGGGGAAGAAGAACAAAAAGGTGAAGTGCCACTCTCATTACATCATATTAAGTGTACCTGCTATGACCCTGATTCATTAATGTTGCTATTAACCTTGCTCAACTGTCTAAAGTAGTGTTTATCAAATTTATTCATTCTAAATGTACTCATTTTTCCAGTTTTCATACTATACTCTTTGGAAGTAAGACACTATGAGAAGCCCACACTAAGGACTCAGGAGCTGTTTATTTGACAGCAAAGTATCTACAAGAATTATTTCAAATTATTCTGTATGGAAAATGAATTGATTATTCATTCATTCATTTGTTTTTATCAGTATGGATTCATGGATATTTATTTTATAAGTTGAGTTATAATTCAATATTACTTAATTTATATCATTCCTCTAAATTATTCTACCTTTGGTCATTGAAAGTACTCTCGTTTGAGATTTGGGTTCTGTATCTTGACAGATCCATATTAGTGTGTGTATGTGTGGGGGGGGGCTTGAGCACTTTCTCACTTTCTGGCATTACCTAAATGATCTAGGTTCATTTTCTATATTTGTTGCCCTAATTGTAGAATCTACTATTTCTCAAAGGAGATTTAATTTCTTTTTATAGAGAATAGTAGTAAAAATCAAGATCTGGATTAAGTTATTCTATTAACTTTTAATGTTAATTTTACAAATTAGAATGTAATGTGTTATTTTGGTCACTTTGCATATTGAAAGTATTTTAAAAACACGTGATTTAAATACTGCTTTTATCAAATTTTAATATTTTATTAAAAATTATGTCCTTTCCAATTTACTTCAAACTGATATTTGCCTACATATGAGAATAGCTGTCACAACTGGACATCCTCAAAGTGTATCAATTAATATATAAAGTATAAAGTATTATAAAAAATTTACCTAGAACTTCTGGTTTCTGCTCAAAAATATACAAACTTATAAGTTATTAATTTTGTCTCCAAAAAAAAAGAAAAAAGAAAAAGCTGGAGATACTTAAAATCAATTACTTTTCTTGTACCATAGGAAAAGTTAAGTCATAGGTCAACTGTCATCTCAAAATCTGGACACTTAGGTGCAAAAAGTCACACCAAGGTATGTTTGTCTGAAGTATAATCTACTGGAGTCATAAACTGATAGGAATACTGAAGTGGTGATTTTTGAGCAATAAACTAATAATCTTGCTAAATTAGTGAAGGCACAGTGTAGATTATTATAAAAGTGAGAAACTTGTGGATACCCCAAGCTTTTCCTCTAGTAAACCTACTAGGTTCTTGTTACTCAAAGTTCAGTACTTGTCTCTGAGGTTGAATCAGTGAGAACAAAGAACAAGGACAAGAGGTTTGAGGAAAAGCAAAGAGAAGTGTATTAATTTGCCACCAAATGAGGAGGGCAGTGGACTAGCATCTCAAAGACTGCATCCTGTCTTTAAACAGAAAAACAGGCCTTTTTAAGGGTGGGGGATTCAGCAGTTAGGCTCCTGTTTACATGACCAGTGTCACAGGTTGAGGCTCTGGGCTATTGTTGTTTAACTATAATTGGTGGTTTCAGTTGACTTTATCTAAGATAATAATGGGTCTTCTGACTCTTGTCTGGACAATTCTGTTGAGCTATCTCCTTTGGTTTAAGATACTAGAAAACAAACAGCAAAGAACATTTTTCTGCCCCTTGGATTACTAGCCTAGGGCAGGAATGGAGTTTTTAATTCCCAAAAAGGGTAGGGAGTTTTAAAGAGACAACACTGAAAATGTTTTGTTGTCCTTTTTCAGACCTTTACCTCCATTACATTCTCTCAATGAAGATGGAAAAAACTAGCCACTTCCTCACTTTTGGCATGGGGAGTAGAATCATTCTGAAATATACCTAGAGCCTTTTCCACAACAAAATCCTACACTTGAGGAGAAAAGACTTTGGCAGAGCCTTATTCTAACTGGGTGAAAAGAATTTTTCTCACTTCAGCACTCTACCAGTCTTCCTGTCTCACCTAAAGGGAGAAAATGTCAACAGGAGTCAACTCTTCAAGGAACTAGTTTAGGAATGCTTAAGCCAGCAAATGGATCAGGAGGAATGGAAAACAAAAACTATACCACTGTAGAAACACTTGTGAGTTTCATAAGCACAAAAAAAAAAAGTCTTTTAGTGAAAGACTGATATTTAGTCTACCTCCCCTACACTTTGCCACTAGATTAACAGGGCTCCACTGCAGTAACAGTGGATTATAGTGAAAAGACTGGCCAGAGACAAGCCCTCTCTGAGGAACAGTACATTAAGAAAATTACTCCTAAATCAGAAGAGAAGGAAAAAAAAAAACAAAGACATTAGAGGAATTCTTAGCCTCTAATACCTATATCTACAGCAAATTAAACACATCTCAACTTCAAAAGATGAGCATAAATCCTCACATTTACTTCAATTCCTATTACCCAGCACAACCTGATCAGCTTTCAACAAAAAAATTACAAGGCATGGAAAAAGGCAGGTAAAAAAAAAAGCAGTCTGAAGGGACAAAGCAATCATTAGAACCAGACTCAGATGTGACATTGATGTTGGGATTATCAGGCAGGAAATTTAAAATAACTATGATTAATGCATTAATAACCCTATCTAAAAACTAGACAACAAGCAAGAATACTTGGGTAATGTAATCAGGAATATCTAAAAGAAAATAGAAAGGAAATATTAGAAATTAAAAAATATTTAACATTAAAGAACGCTGTCTTATTTGGCTTATCAGTAGACTTGACAAGGCTGAGGAAAGAATCAGTGAACTTGAAGGCAGGTCAATAGAAACTTTCCAAATCGATATGCAAAGAGAGAAAAATGTGTATTTTGGTAAGCTCCTTACTTTTGAATATTTTATGAGAACCTATTCAAAATGTTGCTTTTTCCAGAGTCTAAATTGAGAAAGATTAGATTAAAATAAAATCAGATGTGATTTGTGTTAATTATTCAATTTTATTCTAAGATAGTCATTAAAGTAAAAAATGACTGCATAATTATCACCCTGTTTCAATTAATTTGTCACAAAATTACTAAATCCATGAACATTACAATGGTACCAAACAATATCATACTTATATTTAGTGTCAAGTGTTTTACTAGTTTAATTTAAGGTTATTAAAGTAACTAAGTTCCCCTTTTCTTTTTATTCAAAGTCAAATACTCAAAACTGTAATATAAACATGGTCCTAAAATAATTTCTCTTCACTGAATAATGTAGAAGAGATTAAACGTTCATAAATCTGTAAATGATTTTAGAAAGTTTTAATGCGTAATATAAAATATGAATGAAATAGTCATCAAAACCAAAGCATACTGAAATTTTAAGAATGATAATAATAGCACATGCAGAAGACATACAAAGAGGCTTCTTTACAATAATTTGTTCATCACAGTGTATGAGGCTTTTATTCCTATGATATTAGATTTGAACATTAGAAGCTATTTAATCAATGAGGCATTATATGTAGAATAAAATTACTTCTACGTTTGCTTAGAACCCCCAAGATACACCAGGCCTCTTTTCCTGGCTTAAAATGTCTAAGTTTAGATAATGAGCTATGTAATTACTTTGATTTTATTGCATTTGTTCAATTACTGACACACAGTTTAGTTCATAGTATCATCCTCTTATCTCACTAATACATGTGCAAATCATAATATCCATTCTACCTGCACTTGTGTAATATTGCCATTTTACCATTCTCATCAGCTCATGGTTGGTTTTTCCATCTCCCAACTTCTTGTTATTAAAACTTATTCAACTTCTTATTACAAGACCACCACTCACTCAGTAAAGAGTATTGTATCAGCCTCAGTCATTCTTTTCATCCTTAATGCTGTTATTTCTGCTTCATGATTTCATTCCTTTCAATCTCCCTAATGTGTGGTCAAACACTGAATCAGAAACAGTAACACTTCCAAAAGCATACATAGAAATAATATGTTCTTGATTTTACTGCTTGGTTTCTCAAGATTTCAGCAACTCAGAAATTATTCCAATGGAAGCAACTTCCTTTATCACTTTTGACTTTATTTCTTAGCAATATTAAATTGAAGTATAATGCATCAAAAATTATTTACAAAAATAAAACCTAGAATAACAAAATTGTATAAAACAAACCACTTTCATGTCAAGAAGTAGAAAGTGTCTAATACACCAAAAGCCTCTGTATTTCTTACATTTCTTTTCCGACTCCAAAATCCTTCTCTCTCTCTCTCTCTCTCCATATACATATGGCGAGAAAGAGAACTTATATATGTAAATATAAATTTACATATGTATCTGTAAATTTGACCGTTGAACAACATGGGTCTGAACTGCATGGGTCCACTTATATGTGGATTTTTTTCAGTAAATATATTGGTAAAATTTTTTCATATTTGTGAGAATTTCTAAAAACTTACACATAAGCATCAAAGCCTAGAAATATATTTTTTAAAAAGAAAGGGTATATCAAGAATGCACAAATGTATGCTATATATGTATATACTAGTCTATTTTATCATTTACTACCATAAAATATACAACAAATCTAATATAAACAGTTAAAATCTATCAAGAATTATGCACACTAACACACACCATGCATGGCTCCATTTGTAGTCAAGAGAAATGGAAACAAAGGTAAAGATGTGGCATTAAAGTATAACTGCATGAAATTCACTGTGACACATATTATTCTACTATAGTAATTTCATGGCTCCCTCCTCCTGCTATGTTCAGTGTTTTGAATATCTTCCTAAAATGCTATGGGATGCTAATCATCTCCACATGAGCAGTTCTTCTTTCTAGTAAATTGCATATCACAGTAAAAAGTAATCTCTCACTGTTCTAGAAGCTTTGTCCCTGAAGTTAGGAACTACCTTTCCAGTGTGGGAATGTCTTTTAAAGCTTTTTTTTTATATTGGACAATGCTCCTGGCCACCAAGAACCCCAAGAGTTCAACAATGAAGGTGTCAAATTGTTCTATTTGTCCCCAAACACAATGTCTTTAATTTGGCCTCTATATCAGGGGGTCATAGGGCCTTTAAGGCTCATTACCCAGAGTAATCTATGGAAAGGATTATGAATGCAATGGAAGAGAGCCCCAAAAGAAAGAACATCATGAAAGTCTGGAAGGATTATACTACTGAAGGTGCCATCATTGTTATGGAAAAAGCCATAAGCCTGAAACAATAAATTCCTATTGAAAAAAAAAATATTGCGTCCAGATGTTGTGCGTGACTTCACAGGATTTACAACAGAGCCAATCAAGGAAATCATGAAAAAGGTTGTGGATATGGCAATAATGGTGAGTGATGAAGGACTTCAAGATTGTGGATTTTGGAGAAATTCAAGAGGTAATAGATATCACAACAGAGTCATTGACAGAGGTGATGGAGATAAGTGCTTCCAAACCAATGCCAGACAATGAGGAAAAGGATGTAGAAGCAGCAGTGCCAGAAAACAAATTGACATTAGATAATCTGGCAGAAGGATTTAGATTATTCAAGACTGATTTTAATTTCTTTTACAACATGGGCCCTTCTATTATAGATGGGCCCTGAAACTAAAGCAAACTGTAGAAGTAGGATTGGTAACATAAAAACAAAACAAAACAAAAAAAACATTTATAGAGGAATAAAAAAGCAAAAAAGGCAAAAAGAAATCACATGTTTTTTCATGAAGTTACATCAAGTATGCTGCCTCTTCTGCTTCCCCTTCAAACAACACCTTCTCTTCCTCCTCCTCCTCAGCCTATTCAACATGATAACAGTAAGGATGAAGACCTTTATGATGATTCACTTCCACTTAATGAACAGTAAATATATTTTCTATTCCTTATAACTTTTTAAATAATATTTCCTTTTCTTTAGCTTACTTCGATGTCTCTCATTCTGCCACTGTGGTTTGTAAAGCAACTTTTATATGATCTTTTCATATTAATAAAAGATGCCAAAACCAAAATACTAAGCACTGCTATGAAAGTATAGCTTAATAATTGGTGTGATTCACAGGCATGAAAATTCCATTGGCCAGAGTAATCACATGGCTAACCCCCAAATCTAGGTCATGCCAAAGGTGTAAGTGTCAAATACTAGTACAGTGCAGTGAAAAATTGGAACAATAATCTAACGTGTGTGTGTGTGTGTGTGTAAACAGGAAAGATCCCCACTAATGAGGTTAACTAGTGATATTAGTGGTGTGCAAACTAGAGAGGAAAGTGGGGGATCCCATTCCCTCTTCAATCAGTTTCATCTTTACTTCCTCCCCTTTCTGATTGAAAATGCTCTTTCCAAAGATAATTAACTCAGTGTTTTATTATGCAAAGAATTTCTTTCAATTAGTATCTTCTTTGACTTATCTGCAGACTTTTGCAGAATTTTACATAGTTTTTCAAACATTCTTCCTTGAAACTCTTGTTTCTTTTGACTCTTTTCATAGGACAGTCTTCTGCTTTGCCTCCTACTTTTCTCACTTGTATTTCTCATCTCGCCTTTGCTTGGTCTTCTCTTTCATCTGATATTTAAGACAGGCGTACCTTCAATTACACCTCTATTGCAACATTTTTATTCTTTCTATACTTTTTCTTCAGATTATTTCATTAAGTCCCATGTAATAAATGTAAATTTTATAAAAGGAATCAAAATTACATGTCTAGTCCAGGCCTCACTTATCAGATATAGACATGTACCAAACCATATATTATATATGTCTCCAAAGAAGGATGCAATCCTCTCTATCTTACCAACTTTACTACTTGTAACTCTTTCTTTTGGCCAAGCACATTTCATACTTTACTGGTCATCTTTAAATTATTTCAAAACACCAAGGTATTTTCTACTATAGTCTTCATGTATGTGTTCTTTTCTCTACTAAGGGTATATTTACTTAGTCTTGACATGTTTGTCTTGTTCTTATTCTTTCAGTCTCCTATAAAATTTCAAACTCCTAAATAAAACTTCTCATGCCACCAAATCAAAAGAGCCGTTCTTTCACTTTCCACCAGTAGTTTTATTTTCTCAAATTGTAAAAGAAAAAATATCCCATGATACTTATTAAAACATAGCAATAAAGACTTCATTGAGGATCATTGCAATAATTATAGGGCTCACTGCAATGGAGTCTTGCAGCGAAGGACAGAGGTTGGACTAAACTCTGAATACAGCATGGGTAAGTGGGAATTTATAGCCAAGGAGCAGTGTGGAGGTCAGTGGGTAGAAAATTACTAAGGGGAAATATTAGGAGTAAGGGAAATTCTGGCTGAATTTACCTAATAGGACTCTTGCTGAAGACAAGCCAGGGTGATCAGACATCATTTGGAGGGTGGTGGAGGATGAGAAAACTGACCAGCTATTAAGAATGATCAGACATTGAGGATGGGGAGGTTCTTGCTAAACTGACTTAGCAGGGTTCTTTGCTTAAACTGGAATATAAGGAACTGCACAGGTGGGCCTAGAAAAATATTCAGAAGCCTGACTAAAATTTGGTTAAGCAAAAAATCTTTGGAAACCTATTTTATTTATTTATTTATTTTTAACACTTTTCCCACATTAAAATCATACATCCATTTGTTCCTTTATTTATGTTTATTTTCTTCTGGTAGCTGAAAGCTACATAAGGAAGCTGTTCTCATGAAGGACATAACTGATTGCTGCATCATTCTATGCATAATAATTAGGAGATTACCTAAAATTATCAATCTTTGCTGAATGTATTAATGGGTGATATTTTACGATCATAACTATTTAAAATCTTGAAGCAAAATATCAGAGGTTAAAAAATACGGCAATTAAAAACTAAATCATATTGATAGTGGATTTTCAAATATTAAAGGAAGCACTATTAGAAGCAATTTATTTGTTTTATGATGAAAATGAACACAGTTATTGAATTTAATCCAAGTAAATACAGTTTCCTCATTCAATATGAAACAAAGATTTTTACATACTTTTATAAAATGTTTGTAAAATATAGACATCTTTTTTTTAAGGCATTAATTAAAAAATAAGAAATTTATAATGCCCAAATTAGACAGAATAGTTTTTATTTAAGTAAGCATCTTTATGTCATGGCAAGAGTTATGTAGTATCCAAAACATGGCTGTCAAAATGTTCTAACCTGTGTTCAAATATCAGCACCACCATACTTTCTACCTGTATAAACATGAACAAGCTACATAAAAAAAAATTGTGCATTCATATGTTAATAAAAAACAATTGATAAAATTATTACATACATTGAAGAGATATAGTAAGAATTACAGCTACATTCTTGATAAAGACAGAGATCAATGTGTAAGAGCTTATTTGTTTTGTTTTGCTTTCAGTATTTTTTTCTATTATTGGAAACATTTCCCTTCTCATTTTCAATTCTAAACAATGATCACTTTGGTAGTAGTTTTATCACTAAGCAAGTAAAACAAAAAGACATTATGCAATATACAATAATGTTTTATCCTCAATGCATAGAGTACTTTGTGCTGTCTTTATTTCCCATACTATATTAAAAGAAATTAGAAAGGTAAGACAACTTTCCAAAAGTCTTACAACTAAGGTAGAGTGACAGCACAAATAATGCTTAGGGGCCAAGGGATAGCTTTTCCTCTGCCCTCTGTTCACTGAAAATAAACTTACAATAGACACATTAATAGGAGAAAAATGCATACAAAATTTATTTAATTTGGATAGAATTATAGAAGAATGATATAACCCAGGGAGGTTCGGATGTTTATATATACTTTTTTAATATAGGAGGAGGAATGAGAAGTTGGAAGTAAATAATTTTCAAGAGAAATGAATGAGCCCAAACACCGATAACCTAGGACAAAGTATTTTTGAGCTCTGGCGGAGAAGGTGGCAGGAAGGTAAGGGGCAGAACTTCACTGTGAACAAAGATTGTCTGATTATGCAACTAAAGCCTCCCAGGTAATCTCTTGAAATGGCCCTCGGAGAAATAGATAGAAGGTCTGTCTGGGCATAGTGAGAACTTCCAGTCTCTTTTCTTCTCCTGTGGTTAATCTTCCCTGGTTACTTGATGAGATTTTTAAGGAGGGGCCCTTAAGACAATTATATTTCTTTTGGAAAAAGTTTTTCGTAGATAAAAAAATTCCATAGAGAGTCCCTCTGATTCTTTGGGAAATAGGCTCAGAGAGACATGGAGGTGGGGGAAAATCAGAGAGAGACCTGAAGGTTGCTTTTTCAGTTCAACATGTCAAAGTGCCATATTTTGAGATATTGTGTTCTGATCCGTAACAACACAAACAGGAAAACTATGAATTCAAGAATAAGATTTGCATGGACTATGTATACAAGTCCACCCTGAATAATAGAACACAAATACTTAATTAGGCACTGTCCCAATTTATAAGAATCTCCATGATGGCATTAATGATTCCTCCTACCAAAAGCCCAACTTAACTTCTTGATTTTCAGAACTGCCATTGTATTATAATCATGTGTGTGTGTGCATGCATGTCCTAGAATGGGAATAAATGACTAATTAAATGTATAAATTTATCTTTGACTTGTATGTACCTAAAGTGAAACTCATATGCATCTTCTCCCCCCTTCTGGTGAGAAGTGATTCTATATTGTTCTTTGTATAACTACACAGTAGTATGTTACATGACGTTTGCTGTATTAGAAATATTTTGTAGCTTACAAATAAGCTTTCTTGGGATTTTATAAACCTACATCTTATTAAATTAGTGAAATTAAATCAGTGAAAAAGCAAGGTTGTTGTAGATAGTCTACTATCTTGGGAAAAGAGCACAAAATAGTTGTTATAAATTGGAATGTGATAAAAAAAATCTTCCTAGGGAATTCATCTTGACTTATTCATTAAATATTTGTTGGAAAGTGGATTTAAATTTTCTTGTAATCTTTAGATTCTGTCAGTCAACAAATACTCATAATAGCTTCCCTGTCTTATTAATACTGATGAGCAGATATAGCCCAAGAGGTTCCATGAAAGTTTTGGGGAGTCATTATTTTGACTTCAATTAAAAGCTCTGCTTTACCAGAAAAATCTTACATTCTCAGAATAATTTGCATGGATTTATGAATAAGAATTCTTGTTTTTACAAAAAGTATGGCTTTGCTGAAGAGAAATAAACATTTGCACATATAAAAATTCAAACTGTAACTGCTTTACAAAATAAAAAATAGAACTAATATTTAATTAACTATTTTTAATATATTCTACATAAAATTATCCTCTATGGAACTAATTGTTTCATACCTGGTGTAAACTACAAAGTTCTTGTTTTCTATTATTTTTAATACTTATGGACGAACTAGTCTCTATATTTGAGGGACATGTAGAGGAATTTATTGTTCCTAATTCTTCACATTTATCTTTATCTTTCTGCCTCAAAAGACGGTACCTGGCTATATTTTCTGAAATAATTTTGTAATTTTATTCAGAGCTTTTAATGATTTTTACAGTTTGAGTTTATTTTAACATTTTAATTTTTAATTTTTAAATGCTTATAATGTAGACTTCTCTTTGTCCCAAAGTATATTATTAACTCAATAAATAAAACATATGTATGAAAAACACAATTCTATTTACATGTTTAACACAAGATCGCTTGCTCTCTAATGTTAAAAATATTTAAAAAACCATACGTATGATATTAACTATGAACACTTTAGTACATAATCACTTGAGGCATAATGGATTATATTAGAACATTTTAAAAAATAAATTGATATATATTAGTAAAATTTGAAAAAAATATGAAATTGAGACCATTGTGTTGATCATAACCCAGATGTTTGATTCTTGATAAGATAAAAAAATAATTGTACTTTTTGATGATAGGTTAAATTGGTTGGGAAATAATATTTAACGAGCTGGAAATTAAAAATATTTCAATTTTAATTGACTAGAAACTCTTTTTATTAATTGTTGAAACACCAATATTCAAATAGTGATTAATTAATAGGCCCTTGAAGTATCTCCTCAGCCTTTACACATTTGAACTATGGCAATAACTTTTAGATAAGGACTATGTCATAGCCTGAAGAACATTTGGGAAAAAAAAAAAACAAACCCTCAGTCATTAAATTTTCATAGAGGTTTTAAATATAAAAATAATCATTTTTGAGAATTCCTAGTAGTGAATACACTAATTAATTTTTGTTTTACTTTTTAGTCATACACCACAAAATGATGTTTTCATTGATGACAAACCACATATATTATGGTGGTCCCATAAGACAATGGAGCTGAAAAATTCCCATCACCTAGTGTCACCGTAGCCATCATAAAGTTGTAGCACAACACCTTATGCATATACTTGTGATGATGTTGGTATAAACAACCCTACTGCACTGTCAGTCATATAAAATTAGAGCACATACAACTATGTACAGTACATAATACATGATGAGAATACATAACTATGTTACTGGTTTATGTATTTACTATACTATACTTTTTTCCTTTATTTTAGAGTATAATCCTTCTACTTATTAAAAAGTTAACTATAAAATAGCCTAAAGCAATTCCTTTCAGTAAGCACTCCAGAAGAAGGCAAAGAAGGCTTTGTTGTCTGTCACAGGAGAAGACAGCTCCATGCATGTTCTTGCCCCTGAAGAATCTTCAGTGGGACAAGATGTATAGTCAGAAGACAGTCATATAGATGATCATGACCTTGTGTAGGCCTAGGCTACTTTGTGTTTGTGTCTTAGTTTTATTTATTTATTTTTATTTTATTTATTTATTTTTTTAAAGGCTGGTCAAGTGGAGTAGTGGGAGTGGAGAAAGAACAAAGGAATCTGTAACTGGTTGTGACCAATTAGTTGTAAACGCCACTGCACTCGGACCAACTTGTGTCTTAGTTTTTACCAAACAATTTAAAAAAGTAACTTAAACATTTTTAAATTACAAAGAAGGAAGCTTATAGAATAAGGATGTAAAGAAAATATTTTTGTACAGGTCTACAACATGTTTGTGTTTTAAGCTAAATGTTATTTTGAAAAACCAAAAGTTAAAAAAAATTAAAAAGTTTCTAAAATGAAAGCATTACAGTAAGGTAAAGTTAACTTATTCTTCAAGAAAGAAAAATAAATTTAATAAATTTAGTGTAGCCTAAGCATAGAGTATTTATAAAGTCTACAGTAGTGCACAGTAATGTCTTAGGCCTTCACATTCCCTCACCACTCACTCACTGACTCACCCAGAGCAACTTCCAGTCCTTCTGGAAGCTCCATTCATGGTAAGTGCCATATAGAGGTGTACCATTTTTTATCTTTTATTTCCTTTTTTTTTTCACCTTTTCTATGTTTAGGTATATTTAGATATACAAATACTTACCATTGTGTTACAGTTGCCTAACAGTATTCACTACAGTAACATGCTGTACAGGTTTTTAGCCTAGGAAGAATAGGCTATGCTATATAACCTAAGAGTATAGTAGGCTATAAATACCCTCTAGGTTTGCATAAGTATACTCTAGGATGTTTGCACAAGAAAATTGCCTGAGGATGCTTTTCTCAGAAGTCATCCGTGTCATTAAGTGATGCATGACTGTATATGCTTGTTGCTGTTGTTGAACAGTATAATGGAATTTATTACAATGTAAATATATATATAAGTGCCTCAGTCCCTCACATTGCTAGCCTGTCTCTCAATTTCCAACCCACACAGGTTTGATTGGAATATTACTCACAGATTTCTTCAATCAGATAAAATAAATTCAATGCAGGCTTCTGGAGGCATTTTTAGCTTTTATATTACTTAGATTTATAAATATGGAGCCTCAGTTTTACAGGGAATAAACTTATTTACCCATTTTTTATTTTTTATTTTAGTTTTTTAATAAAACTTTTAAAATAAGACTAACCAATTTCTTATTTTAAATGTCATATTTATTAAGAGAATCCACTTCCTCATAAAATAGTCCAATCTAATGTTGTAGATAGACTATTGAAATTACAATTAAAATAAATGTTAAGCTGTAAGAGAAGAGGATGTGAATGCAGATATTGGAGATAGTGTGGGTCTTACTGATCTGTACTTCTCCATGTAATTATAGATGTTTCAGATCAAGGCTTAAAATTTTCATAATGCCAAGTTCATTTTCCTTTCTTATTCAACAATTTCAAAAATAATACCTGATGTTTTGTTGCATTCTGTTTCACCTGTCTTGTTAAACTCCTACCTTTAGTCACTTAATAATAATATTTTAGCACTAAATAGTATTTAAATAATATTTGATATAAATAAATTAATGGCACTAAAGATCCTAAGGATTTTCTATCCAGCCTTAAAGGTTTTCATATTATTTTTATCCTAAAATCAATTGATCTCATATGATCTGTGTAGAAAACTTAAAAAAAATAGTGTTCTTTTGTGACTAATTTTTTAACACATAAACATCATTGACTTTAGTGTAATTGAAATAAGAATATTACTTATTATTTTTCAATAAGAATGTTTGAATTATCATTTGTCCATTTCTATACATGTTTTACTCCAACATAAGAGTATATGCATCTATACCTACATCTATCAGAAAACATGACACCAAAGTTCACAATTTGAAAAAACGTTCCTCCTGACTGAACACATTTATAAAATTTCCATCTTTACCTAAGAATTTTACTTCTCATTTTAGAAATCTTAAATTAAGTTAAAGTTGCCTCATTACATATTTTAAGTTCCATTTAAAGGTTTCTCTGTACAGAATGACCTGTATCCGAACTGGATATTTAAGCAGACTGTAACCTACTCTAGTACCAATCACAGAATGTTGGCTAGTCACAGGCAGCCAACTGTCCAAACCATGTTCAAATAAGGCAATGTTAAGCTGTAACCAAACCAGCTGTTTCTGTACCTCACTTTCATTTTCTGTATGTCACTTTCCGTTTTCTGGCTATAAATATTATCTGACAATGTAACAGCCCAAGAATCACTCTGAACCTATTCTAATTTGGGGGCTGCCTGATTTGCAAATTGTTCCTTGCTCAATAAAATTTTATTAAATTCAATTTGTCTAAAACTTTTAAGAGGAACAAAGCAAAGTAAATGGTCCCTAAGGCTTTTATCTGCAAAATTTATGATGCAAATATTCTAATTTTTATTATTTGTTATTTATTATAGAGCTTTTGAGCTAACAGTTGAGCTCAGATATATATTTTAGTTCCAGCTTAAGGCTTCCAGCTAAGCCAAATCTATTTATACTAACGATCTCCAACAGCTGCATTCTATATTATCTGAGGCTTCTGGGAGGTCTTCCAAGGGAACTCCAAATGGAGCATATTGCTGCAATCTAGTCTGGAGTGCTGAAAATAATGTTCCACCTGCAATGATTTCTGTGCCACAGAAAACTCACTGTAGCTACACAATACTCTAAAATGAGAGAGAGAGTGAAAGAGAGAGAGAGAGAGAGAGAGAGAGAGAGAGAGAGAGAGAGAGAGAGACTTACTTCTATTTGTTTCCAAAAGTTTATTCATCCTATTCATCCTCTCGTTGTCTATTAAGGATGATGAGCTGTTACCTCAATCACCCCCACCCGCCAGGGGTTCCATTCTCTTTCTATATCCTACCTCCTGCCTTTTATTGCTTCCTATGATGTGAGCAGCAGCCCATGGAAAGAATTGGAGTGTACCATATAACTTCATTGCTATTAATGAGCTTAAAAAGCACAGTCCATGAAAATATACTAGTTCTGTAGGAGAAAAAAAAGACTGAAGATTTTACCACCCATTATTCAAATGATGAATGAACATATTGAGCTATTTCTGCGAGACAGATGAACAGTCAGAGATGAAGAGGGTTGTTCAAAAGGACTGCGTCAATAAAGCCACCACTCATGAAAAATGACTACAGTGCTGTGCTTTATCGGTATTAATGGTGCTTAAAATGCATTCTTGAGCATGCACATATGCTTACACCAGTACAGAGATGTGAAAGCAGTAGTTCCTCCTAGGTATTTTTAAGCAACAGATTAGTGAAAGTGACTTCGGTAGTTCAGCTTCATAACTTTTCTAATAAAAACTGGGAAAGTTTTGTTATGGTTTGACAAGTGACTCTATCTGAAGAAAACCTTCAGAACCATAACCATTTTTTTTTCCACAGAGATGTGCTAAAATGCTTGAAAATAAGTGAGGCAGCTGACAGACTATTTTATTTGCTAGTTTAAGACATGGTCTTTAGACATTTGTTTCCCTTCCTTCCATTGGAATACCTTAGCCAAGAAATTACTATTATAATGACACAGAATTCCATTTAAACAAAACAAAACAAAAGGCAATTGTGATTTATTTATGACTTGATCCAAAAAACGTTAGAAATAATCTTTAAACAACTTAATTTTTTCACAAATGCATGTTTTTGATGAGAGTTTTTCAGTTTTGAATTGATTTCCAGTACTTTTAGAAGATCAGTAATCAGTGTTAGAAAGCTAAGTATTTTAGAGGATAAAAACAAATAGACCAATATTTCTGTGATTTATACAAGTAAATGACAATTTATGAAGGAAATAACATGTATGAAATATCAACATATGCCATACTTTGGCCCTTAATAGTGTTTTCAAAATTGACCTAAAAGGATGATTTTTAATTCACATTCCAATATGCTTTTGGCCAGTTTTACTATTCTCAATATCTATTTCTACTTATTCTATACATTGTATTTTGAAGAAAATCAATATTAGTTGCCTACATTACTAAAAGTGACAAATTTTCTGAACTATGTAAAATACTTTGATTTGTTGCAATAGGAACTTAGAGTAGCATAGAGTTTTTATACCATTATAAGCATGACACCAAGATTTTGAACACCTGACTGAAGAAGAATAATCTTCTGCTTCATTAAGTTGATAACATTTGTGAGGGGCAAGGGTGAGCCTGCAATAATAAGCAGCTACAAATGTAGAGCAAATTAGCTCTTACATTCACACATTGAGTTTTGACAATTCCTCTCTGAATATCCACGGGGATGTGTTAAAAAATAATCAAACATTCCACAAGATGTTTCTGGATATGAGTGTAAATGTAAAGAGTGGAAATGATTTTAAGAGCTAAATCATGTCTTTATGGTATTAGTCATAATCATTAGAGGTGTTTTACATCTGACTTTTATACCCTCAATTCTGCCTACCAGTCTTGCTTTTACAAAGGTCACATTTAATGCCCAAATTGCCACTTCCATGGACTTTTAAAATCCTCCTCTCTATTGCCTCCCTATTATCACTTGGACACACCCTTTCCTGGACTTTGTTTCAACATTATTAACTCTTCCTGAGTATCCTTATGTCAGGTTTCAGTCTGAAATGTGGGTTCTTGGCTCACTCAGGGCTGAAGAATGACCAGACACACCAAAGACAGGCAAGCACGAAAATGAGGTTTATTGAGGCGAGAAAGATAGGATTATACACCAAGAGCAAGATATAGGTTTATAGAGTGTGATTCATACACCACAGATGATGACTGGACACATTGTTGCAGCAAAGAGAAAGCAAAAAATGGGGCTTGGTTATGGTCTGGGTCTTGTTTTATAGTGCCAGATTAGGACCCCTCCACCTTGTAACTCAGACATCATCATGGAACCACTTTGATTGGACAGTTGGGAGTTATATGACCTCAGTATTACTATGCATGTGGGTTGTTCTAGGTCACTTTCTGGCCTCTCTTGTACCTATGTGGCTTGCACTGTGGGCTAGAGAGAACTCTGCATTCTTTTGCAGTTGGAGCACTAAGTTCTGATTGGCTGATTTGTAGGGTGTTCTCTCCTCCCCAGGTATAGCAGTCGCTTGGGACAGAATTAAGGTGAGGCAGGACCAAGATGGAAGCCTGGGGGCCACCTTTGTACCTTCTTCCCAGGTGGGGCAATTGTACCAAGCCAAGGCACCCACTTTTGTCCCTAGGAGACCCAGAATAACTCACTAACTACCTAACACTTCCATCTTTATGATTACTCTTGGTTGGCTTATCTTATTTTAAACTCACTGATTCAGTTTTGCTCGCCTTCTTTTCTATTTTCTGAGTGCCCAAATTTACTCCCACAGCTTCAACAAGACCCCGTAGGGCAAAATTTCAGTGTCGATATTCCTCCTGGGCTCTAGGTATATTATTTCCAATTGTGGACAACTCAGGTAATTGAGTACATTCAAGAAACAATTCTCACCAACTCATAAATACAATGTGCTGTATTTATAAGAGTTCCTTAAAAACATATTTTTATGCATAGTATCTGTCTCTGTGACCAGCAAATAAATTTTATCAGGCAAAGACTGTGTCTCTTGCTCACCATTTAAAAAAAATTCCTCTCAGCACCATCTGGCAGAGTCCTTTTTCCTCTACTAGGTCACACCTCTGCAGGACTCCTCCTCTCATCTATTCCTGTGACACAGTCATCTGGAAAGCAGCCTCTTCATAGAGATCTGAGTTCTGAATCATTTCCTACATGCTACATGTTCTAAAACTCAATCTCATCCATTATTGCCCAAGTCGTAGGGGTGGTCGATGGTTCCTGGAATCACTAGAACTGTGGTACCTCAGTATCCACTCTTTCTTTTTGGTCAGTCCCCCAAGATATTTTTGCCAAATTCTCTACATTAAATTATCTCCTTAAAAAATGCAATTTCAATTTTCCTGATTTGACCCTAAATAGATACAAATGTGTTACCAATATAGTTTCTTGCTTTGTACCTCCCCTTCATCCTCTCAAAATAGAGGCTTTGATATATCAAAGTTCTTCCTTATAATGTGGTCAACTTATCTTTCTTTTCAATAATAGTAGGGTTCTGGGGAGTATATGCAAGAAATATTTTCTTACCCCAAATTCAGGTATCTGTTCTTCCATATTAACCTTGGAGAATGTATTTCCTTAAATACCTTTATTTGGGGGGTGGGTATAGGGTTTGAAAAAGAATGGTTTCTCTCTCTCGCTCTCTCTCTTTTTACTCTCAGTATGTATATATTATAATGATGATCGAGGACATATTTTTTTAATACTATTCTTTCCCTTTCAGGTATAAGTCCACCATTTCTAGATGCAGGTTTGTTTCTGATGTCTTTGTTATGTTCCACTGATCTCTGTTTCTATCCTTGTACCAAAGCCTCACTACCTCAGTTAGTGTAGTTGTATCCAGTAATGTGCTCTGGTCTTGTTTTTGTAAAGGGTAGTGATGAATCATGACTTTTTATGTATAAATGTTATAGCATTTTAATTTAAAAAATGATTCTGGGATTAACATTGACTCTATAGATCAATTTGGAGAGAATTGACATCTTTACGATATATATAACACAATCGAGTTTTGATCTTTTCAAAGAACTAACTATGGTTTCATAATGTTCTCTCTTTTTTTTTTTTTTTTTGAGACAGAGTCTCGCTCTGTTCCCCAGGCTAGAGTGCCATGGCATCAGCCTAGCTCACAGCAACCTCAAACTCCTGGGCTCAAGCAATCCTTCTGCCTCAGCCTTCCAAGTAGCTGGGACTACAGGCATGCGCCACCATGCCCGGCTAATTTTTTCTATATAGTTTT